>PVJN01004064.1:0-93734 GCA_004026805.1 Lasiurus borealis | reverse complement strand
CAGTTGATGATTCTCAACATTGATATTTCTGTCTCTCTTTCCCTCTCCCTTCCTGTCTGAAATCAATTAAAAAACAATAAAAAAAATAAATGTACCACCTTAATACTATATAGTAAAGAAGTAATATGCAAAATGATCATCACTCCAACACACAACATAGCTGCCCTCATGTGGTCAAAGATGGCTGCCACAAGATGGCAGTTGTAGGTGATCAGGCCAGTAGGGAAGGGCAGTTAGGAGGGACCAGGCCTGCAGGGGAATGCATTTAGGGGTGATTGGGCTGGTAGGGGAGGGCAGTTGGGGTCAACCAGGCTGGCAGAGGAGGGCAATTAGGGGCAACCAGGCCAGAAGGGGAGGGCAGTTAGGGGTGATTGGGCTGGCAGGAGAGGTCAATTGGGGGCAACCAGGCTTGCAGTTAAGGGCAACCAGGCTGGCAGGGGAAGACAGTTAGGGGCAATCGAGCCAGCAGGGGAGCAATTAGGCATCGATCAGACTGGCAGGAGAGTGGTTAGGGGGTGATCAGGCTGGCAGGCAGAAGCAGTTAGGGGCAATCAGGCAGACAGGCAGGTGAGTGGTTGGGAGCCAGTAGTCCTGGATTGTGAGAGGGCAGTCAGACATCCCTCGAGAGGTCCCAGATTGCAGGGGGTGCAGGCTGGGCTGAGGGGGCACACATACACCCCATGCATGAATTTCATGCACGGGGTCTCTACTGTCATTAAGTAATTATACAATAGGTATTTATGTAGCTTGCCATGTGGCAGATACTGCTGTAATACTTTTTATAAGGAATTCACTTAAAGCCAATAATTCTAAAAGTAGACCCTATCATTACCCTTGTTTTACAGATTAGAAACTAAGGCAGAGAGAAGTTAAGTGATTTGTCCAAGGTCAGACATCTAGTAAGTGTGGGAATCAGGACATAAACAGGACAGACAGGTACTCCACTCCAGGCTCTTACTTACAATGCTATATCACTTTTCATATGTACTAACAGGCCAATTTGGATTTATAGAATATCTTTATTTCAAATATAACATGCCATAACTCCTTAGTACTGTTTACAAGACAAAGTAAACATCCTTTTCACATGGACAGGTGCTATGTACTGTTCTTTGTACAGAGGAATATAGCATTATTTAACTTCTTATTAATGGTGAGTTGGGCTAATTGCTACTCAATTATCAGAACTGCCAGGTAACCAACCAGATTCTCTTAATCTCCCTCTCGTGATCTTACACATCAAACTATGTAAATCTGGCTGGTCATAAGGACTCAGTTTGTGGTTAAGAAAGAATGTGAAGACTAGTAGTTTAAAAATGAAAAAAATATGTAATGCTAAGTAACTTTCTGAAGGTAACAAAGCAGGGTAGAATTAGAATCAACATTTGGAAAGGCAGACAAGTACACTCCATCTATGCATGAGTAGTTTCTCTAGTGCAAATTTCAGATAGAATTTTCAGCAACAAAAATGCAATATTGATACTGCTAATTTGAAGAATCACTTTATTATGTGTAGGGCTTCCTTTTTGATTCTACAGCACAACATAATTGAAAAGTTAGGCAATTCATTTGAATACTGAGTGGGAAAAAAGTTAATATTATTGAGGTTATCTGAATATAATTTGACTAAAACACTACATTCTTTCTCTTATGATTACCAGTTATGCATTTCATTAGATGGACACAATGCTGTACATCTACCCTTAGAGAAAAGAAAAAATTAAGCACTTTTATAAAATAAACCAAATGCACAAGACCAACATGTCATCTTCTAAGATTAGTCAAAGGACTAATTGGTCAAAGGATTCTAGTGAAAGACAAGGAAAACTGTTCATGCTTTATTTAGAAACTAGAGGCCTTGTGCACACAATTTGTGTACAGGTAATGTCCCTAGGCCTGGCTGGCAATCAGGTTCCCCACCTCCCCACCTCCTCTTTCCCTCTCTTCCTCAGCACCCCACTGCTGCGGCTGGTCACCCACAATGTTCCACACAACCCCCTAGTGGTAAGCGCATGTCATAGCAAGTAAATGAACTCCCAGTCAAACTCCCAAGGGGACACTTTGCATATTAGCCTTTTATATATAGTGATAGATAGTGCCATCTTGAGTGGAGAAATAAGGAAGATGGAAAAAAAGCCCATTTAATAGAAATAGAGCATATGAACCAGGAGGAAGACAAAAAAAAATTTGATAACATCTAGAGTTAGCAAAAGCATGAGGAATGGGAACTTTCAAACATTATGTAAACTATGATATCGAGTGAAGTTAAATTTCTCAAGTCCCAGGGCCCAATATTTCAATTTCTGGACCTAAATATTAAAGAGACTCATGTGCATGAGGAGACATACAAAAATATTCACTGCATTGTGTTATTTAAAAGCAAATGGGAAAGACCAAATGTCTATCAATAGAGAAATTGATTAAAAAAAAAAAAGCACAACTGCGATATACTCATATTGCAAAATACAAAACCATTAAAATGAATGAACTAAAGTTATATTTAAAAGTTCCCCAAAGAATGTTAGAATGTTTAGAGAAAAAGCAGAATGATCTCTACAATACAATGTAACTTTTATGTAAAAATTTAAAAACCATAAAATCAAGGTATAGGAAGGGTAGACACCTATTTCATTCATATTCGTAATTATCTTTAGAGATGGAAAGTGAAGATTTTAGATGAGATAAACAAGGAATTTCAATGATGACTTAATTATTTTATTTCTTAAAAAATAAAAGAAATATAGCAAATATAAGAAAAGGTTATTAGCATATGCTAATTCTGAGTAGTAAGTACTGAATGTTATAATGTTCCTTTTCCTGGTCTTGATATTTTCATTATTGTTCTAAAACAAACAATAGAAAAAGAGCATAAAAGGGTGGCTATATCTGAAGTTAAGATTCGAAGTTTAGTTCCTGAACTCATGAGGGATGTGAAAGCCTGAATAATAGGGAACTATTTTAAGACAAGCCATGGAGAATTATGTTAGCTTCAGCATAGATAAACTCTGTTCTAGCAGGTAAAACAAAACAAAAAATAAAAGAGAGATTTCATATATTCTAATCTTTTGATTAGAAACTATGTGCTAAGCACTGCTCTAAGTGCTGAGGATATAGCAGTGAAACAGGATCCCAATACTGATGTGCTTACATTGTATGCACACAAATAAATAAGATAATTACTGATTATGATATGTACTTTAAAACCAATATTAATAGCAAACACTTAAGTACTTATTCACAAAGCACTACTCCCTATGTTTTCACTGTATTGATTCATTTAATTCAAATAATAACCCTATCAGGCGGGTGCTCTTATTCCCATTTTATAAATGAGGAAACTAAGATAAAGATTAAGCAGCTTGCCCAAGATTTTAAGAATAGTAAGTGGCAGAGTTAAGATTTGAATTCAAGTAATCTGGCTGCAGAGCTCTTGCTAGTTAAGCCACTATACTGCTACTTGAAATGAAGAGGTTAAATATAGAAGGGTCTAGGGCATGTCCGGCCCATTTTGCTCAGACCCTATTAACTGGACCCAGGAGCAAGCTAACCTACCAGTTGGAGCATTTCCCCCTTGGTGGTCAGTGCACATCATAGCAACTGGTGGACCAATCGACTGTCTGGCCCCTGGTTGTCAGTGCAAGTCATAGCAAGCAGTTGAGCAGCCTTAGAATATCATTAGCATATTATGCTTTGATTGGTTTCAGTTGTTCTGCTGTTTGGTCTATTTGCACACTACTCTTTTATTATATTGGATTTTACCCAGAATACTACCTGCTAGAAGTGTGGCAGTTGGGATGGCTGTGGGATTTGGAGAGAACAGTGGGTGAGGATAAACACTGGAGTGAGTCTCTAAGGGGAGGCTCGTTAAGGTTGACATAAACATACAGGACTGTTTAGGTGAAGTCCTTTGGGGGAGAAGTCTGTAGACTACAAACTGGAGGTTTCTGCAATGCTTTGAGGTTAGTGTAATGGATTAATTTAAATGAGACAGCTCAGTTACTACTTGGCCTTAGAACAGGCTGAATGTTCTTTCACAGACATTTCCAGATCTAACTTTACATCACTGTATGGTACAGTGCTTAAAAAGCCTAATAATACCAAATCAAAATGTAAAAAGTTGGAAATTAGGAATGCTAGTGTACTAAAAGAACTCTACGTCTATCCTTTTGTCACAGGGGGCCTAGTTTGAGCCAAAGCAGAAGCTAAAAAAAAAGGGATTTTCATTAGAGAACCAAAGCAGGGGAGAAGATGAAAGCACATAGCTCATGCTGTTTAGGCAATCAAGTTCAGCACGAAAGATTCTAGTCAATATGATACCCTGAAGACTAATTCTGTTGTAGCAATAGGAGACAAAACCTTTGGCAAAGATATGAGCAAATTTGTGGCATGCACTAGCAAAAGTGGCAGTGGGCCAGAGAACAATGAAACTGGAAGAGCATCAAAAGGCTGTTCAATAAGCTCACAGGAGAGACCTTGGAGAATCCTGGGATAACTTAGTGAGATTCTGAAGATATTTAGATAATGGCAGATGATGGCAAGAGAAAATGCAATAAAGATAGGGCTATTAATATAATTCTATACCTGAAGGCTTTATTAATTATGTACCTCCTAACACAGTGCTAGCAAGGGTAAATGAATTTTGCCTTAATTCTAAATCTATCATAGACTCAAATTATACTGGGAGCTCTCTATATAAGTGTTAAACGCAAGATTAAAATAAATCAGGTTGTAATAAGATCTTTTGGCACATAATAAAATACCTTTTAAAGACAATATGGAAGAAAAAAAGGATGGTCTTTACCATCTGACCATATTTTGGGAAATAAAGAAAATTCAGAGGTTCAGATTCTGGAAAACCAGGCACAGATAATGAGGATGTGAGAGAACTTAATCGGCATGTAAGAAGTGAGAATATAAATTTTTGTTCCAAACCTAGTTTAAACTTTCTTTGGAATTTATGGATCTTTACTGACGGTTGGCCTGATAGGTTATGCTATTGAGGTGGCTTATAGTAGGCCCCGGCACAGTTTACACTAATGAGATGACACAGGATGGGGACTTTAACCATGGTATTAGAAAATTGGGGCTTTAGCCATGTGATATCAATCAGTATGGCCTCTGGGAAGGGATGTAGGGCTGAGGATTGTGTTCAACTGCATGGCCAATCATACCTATCTAATGAAACCTCAACAAAAACTTTGAATGCTAAAGCTTGGGTGAGCTTCCCTGGACAGCAATATTCTGCATATTATCATATATCACGATAGTAAGAAGGTAACACATCCTAACTCCTCAGAAAGAGGACAAGGAAAGCTTTGCATTGGAGACCCTCCCAGACCCTGCCCTATATGTCTGTCCTTTTGACTTATCTGATTTGTATCATCTTATATAATAAAATTGTAGTATGCAAATTGTCCCCCTGACCAGGAGTTAGTTTGGGAGTTTGACCAGGGGGTGGAGCCAGCTGGGGGAAGGATGAGGGGCTGCAGCTGGCAGCTGGGGGGAAGGGAGGGAGGCTCTAGCAGGCAGCCCCTCTTCCTTCCCCCAGCTGGCACCACCCCCTGGTGCAGAAATTTTGTGCACTGGGTCTCTAGTTTATAATAAAACTGTAGTCATAAGTCTAGAACTTTTTTAGTTCTGTAAGTTTTAGTGAATTATGAGAGGGTAATGGGAACCTTTCAATTTGTAGCCAGCTGGTTTAAAGGGCACACTTGTAGAAAACTATGCCCTTAATCTGTGAAATCTGGCCTAACTTTGGGCTAGCTAGTGTCAGAAGTCACTAAAGTTATCACTACTTTGCATAGTCTCATCTCATATATTCTTTTTTTCCCAATTACAGTTTAAATCCAATATTATTTTGTATTAGTTTCAGGTGTACAGTACAATGGTTAGATAATCATATACTTTAGAAAGTGTTCCCCCAGATATTTCTAGTACACACCTGGCACAGAGTTATTACAATACTAGAGGCCTGATGCACGAAAATTCATGCAAAAGTAGGCCTACTTTCCCCTGACTTCTGGCACTGGCTTCTCTCCTCTGGCTGCTGGCAGACACCCAGGACCAAGGCTGGTTCCCCTCTGGCCTTGGCTTCGTTAGGAAGGACATCTGGAATGACTTCTGGTCTAATTAGCATATTATCCTTTTATTATTAAAGATTATTGACTATATTCCCTTTGCTGTACTTTACATCCCCATGACTATTTTGTAACTACCAATGTGTACTTCTTAATCCCTTCTCCTCTTTCACCAAGTATATTACCCCAACCCCTCTGGCAACCACCACTCTATGAGCCTGTTTCAATTCGTTTATTTTGTTATTTAGATTCCATATCAGTGAAAATGAGTATTTGTCTTTCTTTGACTGACTTATTTCATTTAGCAAAATACATTACATTCTTTACTAATATATTTTTTGCTAGGTTCATAGCATGATAATATCTGTAGTTTATAGTTCATGAATAAAAATGAACATACTCATGAGCATAATCCCAATTTCCTTATTTAGTCATTCTTGATATCGATAATGAGGATGCATATCCTAGGCCATTTTATAAAAAACCTTCAGTCTTTATATCATTTTTAGTTAGATTCCGCTGTGGTGTTCTCTTTGTTTCTTTCAATTTTATTTCACTTGATTTTTTTTCGTTATACTACTAATATAACTAATTTAGCTTTGTGTACTTTCACCCATGACTAGCATTTCATTGTTATCACAGGATGACAAGGAAAACCCTTGAAAGTATTAAGCTCTGTCATCAAAGACTCTTAGCAGAAGTCATGCTGGACTCTGGACACATTTATCTAACCACCTACAGGTTCTTGGATGACTTAATATGTATCATCACCATGTGAAACTTTATATTCTTCAGCATTTGAATCATTAGATATAACATGATCATTTTCCTTCTATGACAAAAATCTGTTCCCTTTGTAGCTAATCTAAATTAAAATATTTAGATTACAATTGATCGACATTCCGTTTTAGAACTACGAATGTGCCAGCATTCACTTCCTGAATTGTAAACTACTTTCTTTCTAACAAAGGATCACAGCCCTCTTTTAAGAAAGCACCTAGGGATTATGTTCAGGAAAACTGGCTCAAAAATGTCGTCTTTCAGTCAGAGAGCATTTCATGGTTAGTAAAAATAGCTTAAAAACAGCTTTGAGGTAGGACGGGTGTTTTTCAATTGCCATCACATACCTTCAATTCATACTCTACAAATGGTTGTGTGCAAACACTTTTATAGTTGGAAGATACTCTAGGAATGAGTGAACTCCACTGAGAACCTCATGATCTCTAGAAATTTACATGATACACTGTATTCATAGAGTTAACAGACTGAACTTCTCTTTAGAGTATCTAGGTTCTGTTCAATTTAACTGACTGTCAAACCCTATTCCTTGCACAAAATAAATAAATTCAGGTTCAAATAGATTTCAAATGGCTTTCTTTCATTACTTCCCAGCTATGTTCACCACATCAAATTGTTTTAGTGGTTAATACTTAATACATTTCTTTGTTTTTCTTTACAATTGTTTCATTGTAGCTCAATGAAACAATGGGGCATATAATCTTTAACTTTTGTTGCAATTCATTTTTCACTTATTAAAATAAGTTGTGGTTTAGTTAGCACTTTGAAAGTACTATGTACTGCTATTTCTGGTGATCTCATATCTATACATAGAAAAGTGTCTGTCTGACCTGTCGCTATGATGTGCACTGACCACCGAGGGCAGATGCTCAACACAGGAGCTGATGCACACTGGCCATTTACAGAGAAACAGCACCGTGGACTTGGTGCCTCCAAAGCAACACTTGGCTTCCTCCATATGGGACACATGTCCCGTCACTGCCCTGGAGCCACAGCCCACCAAATTGCAGCCTACGCTGCTAAGACCCCATGGTTCAAAATGAGGCCCACAACCCAACCCAGCCCAGCCCGGAAATGTAATGACATCATATAGCAATGCCCAGCTTCCTCTCCCTAGTGACAATTAGCCCCCTTGCAGTTTCTTCAGCTCAGGAACATGACTTGCTTTATAGCCAGGTGCAAACATTTCACCAAATGTCTGTGAAGCGTTTTCCTATGCCACATCTCATTTGATCCTCACAACAGTCCTGGAGTAGTTAGAAGGGAGACTTGGTGTTAATCTATTTTCTTTTCATTAGCCAGAAAATGGAGATTTAGAAACTTGACCCAACTGAAAAGAAGTAATGATGGACCTTGAAAATGACTTCAGGTTTTTCAACTGTGCAGAATATAGTCAAACACTGCTGCAGTTAAATACTTTACCCTTTGTTCTCCCTGCGTGATCTACAATAATCATCTGCTTTGTGTTATATTTACTGTTGTGTTGCTGAGAATTATCTGAAAGAGAAGTTGGGGTACTTCACTGGGCTGGAAAAGTTTACCTAAATCAGAAAGCAGGTAAAAATTAAGCAAGTTTATCTATCTATCTATCTATCTATTTATCTATCTATCTATCTATCGCTCAAGCTGGTGCCAATAGCATGAGCTTGTTCCGATCTGTCATTGTCAATCTTGAATTTGTTTGACAACTTCTATTAAAAAGGAAAGGGCGAATAGCAATATTAAAATATTTCTTCTAATTCATTTTCTTTCTATGTGCACAAATTCATGCACCAGGCCTCTAGTTGTGTGTGGTAATCAGTAATTGTGTATGTTCACACTACTTGAAAAAAGCTGCACATGATTTTTATGGAAGTACTTGCTGTTGAAGGAAGAAATTATATATTCTTCTAACCAATGAAAATAAAGGAAAAGAGGAAAGATGTCAAATTGATACAGTAGAATGAGTAAATGTAGCACCTACACTTGAGAATGCTTATAGAAAATTTAGGAGTTTCTTGATTTTTCAGAGTCCTTTATGTGAATTTTAGTTAGCAACTCTTGTTTTATATGTTATATATTATATAAAATTAGCGTTGTTAACTTCGATTAATATAAGGAGAATCAAGAACCCTATATGTTCTTGAACAAATATATATGTATGTATGTTTACACATGTACAGCTGGCCCTCTGTATTCATGAGTTCTGCATCTGTGAATTCAACAAACCAAAGACAGAAATTTTGTTTTTTAAGTTATGTTTTTGCTGACTGGACTATGTATTAAGTCCTACAATGATTGAATCTGTAGTGAGCATGTAGAGATTTTTTTATTGTCATTACTTCCTAACAATCCTATCTAATAAAGAGGGAATATGTTAATTGCCATCACACCCTCACAAAATGGCAGCACAAACAGGAAATAAAGAGGGAATATGCTAAGTGTTTGCCACGTTCTCACAAGATGGCAGTGCCCACAGCCACAAGATGGCAGTGCCCAGGCCCCTCACCCCTGCCTCATCCAGCTTCAATCCCCCAGTCGTCTCAGCCCCACCTCATCCAGCTAGAGTACCCCAGTTCCCTCAGCCCCACCAGGGGCATGCCTCACCCAGCCAGAGTACATTAGGCCTCTCAGCCCCACCTCATCCAGCTGGAGTTCCCCAGTCTCCTCAGCCCCACCTCATCCAGCCAGAGTTCCGCTAGTGCCCTTAGACCCGCTTCACCAAGCCAGAGTCTCTAAGTCCCCTCAGCCCTGCCTTATACAGCCAGAATACCCAGTACCCCCAGTCTGGCAGGGGAAGGTAGCTGGGGGTGATCAGGCCAGCAGTCAGGCATCAATCAGGCTGGCAGGGAAGCAGTTAGAGTGCTATCAGGCTAGTAGGCAGAGTACTTAGGGGCAATTAGGCAGGCAGGCAGGCGAGTGGTTAGTAGGCAGCATTTTTGGATTGTGAGAGGGATCCCAGATTGGAAAGAGTGCAGGCTGGGCTGAGGGATGCCCCCCCCCCTCCACTGTGCATGAAATTCGAGCTTCAGTAGAATATAAAAGTATTTACAAAACATTTATGTTGTATTAGGTATTAGTAATGGAGAGATGACTTAAAGTATATGGGAGCAATCACCATTTTATTAAAAGGATTTGAGCATCCTTGGATTTTGATATTTGAGGTGGGTCCTAGAACGAATCCCCTGCAGATACTGAGGGGATGACACTTTATTTTTTGCACTAACTTGCTCTAGTCAAATGAGAAGCTGGGGCTGGGTTGATAAATAATTGTGCTTCAGGCTTTCCTCTAGTACCTAAAGTACATCTATGGAACTTTAAGTCTTAGAGGAAATTAGTTAAAAAAATAAAAATCATTGTACTAAGATTATTGATATCATATATAAATCAGAATGAGTGTCAGGCAGCTAACAAGAAGTTTACAGAGATAATAATATTTTGGCTCTATTTCACCCCACCTCATGTCTCACACAATAAGGAGCTTAATTATATAGCAGATAACTATTCAAGCATCAAAAGAAGGAAGAAATGAGAGGAGGGAGTTATAGGACAAATGACTCAGCTCTGAAAAGAATTTCATATTACACATCTTTCTTTGCTTCTTACACATATATAATTTAACAATAAACTTAATTTTCTTCCCTGGTAGCTCTATGCCAGTTATCATAAAACCACAGTGCTAGGAGAATCCAAGATAGCGGCATCGGTAAACCCCTACAATGTTGCCTCGTACAACAATTTCAAAAACTACAACTAAAAGACAGAACGGACATCATCCAGAACCACAGGAAAGCTGGCTGAGTGAAAATTCTACAACTAGAAGGAAAGAGAGGGGCTCACAGAGACCCAGAGGATCTGTTAAAAGCTGAGGTACAGAGATGCGCGCGTGGAGAAAGTGAGTGACGGTGAACCTGGCCGGCTTTCTTTGGCAGGAGGGAGACAGAGACTCTCAATGGCACTGAATTCCTTATCTTACGACACTAAACTGCTGATCCAGCTGAAACTCATTTGGGGGGGAGTTTGGACTGTGAAAAGGGAGAAGTGTACGGAAATTTAGGGGAGTCGCAAAAGATCTGAAGTCTGGTGGTGCGCACAGCACTGCGCACAGAGGACCGACTGCTGATTGTGTCGCTGTCTTTCACGAGTGGGCGGGAGACAGACCCTTCCAACTGTGCCACTTCTAACGTCACTAAACCCAGTTTCGGGCGAAACCCTGGGGACCCAGACTGGTGTGGTCCTGGAGAACAGGGGAGCCAGAGGGGCAGCAGTCTAGAGGCACTGTGAGAGAGCGCGTGCACACATAGGGACTGCTCCAGCGATTACCTGGTCACGTGAGACTCAGGGGCCGTGGAGGGCGGGCCCACCTGGAAGGCAAGGCGGTCCCTTAAGCCCTGAGACTCCACCCATCCCAAGCTCATCAGAAAGGCTTTTGCAGTTTTTCAAGTCTGGTATCATAAGGATGAATATAACACAGAAGTTCTCCCAACATAATGAAAATGCTGAGACAAAGGAAGAGATCACAAACAAAAGAAATGGAGGCAAACAAACGACTGGATATAGAGTTCAAAACCACGCTTATAAGGTTTTTCAAGAATATCATAGAAAAGTTGGATAAAATTAGCAAGTCCCAAGAGGAAATGAAAAAGGAACAACTAGAGATGCAAAAGATCCAACTAGAGATGATAAAGGACCAAATAGAAATTAAACATATACCAACTGAAATAAAAAATACTATACAGAGACCTAACAGCAGACTAGTGGGAAGCAAGAATCAAGTAAAAATTTTGAAATATAAGAATTAGAAAACACTCAACTTGAAAAGCAAGAAGAGAAAAGCATCCAAAAATGTGAAGATAATGTAAGAAGCCTCTGGGAGAGCTTCAAGCGTACCAATATCAGAAGAAGAGAGAGAGCAAGATACTGAAAACCTATTTAAAGAAATAATGCTGAAAACTTCCCACATCTGGTAAAAGAAATAGACTTACAAGCCCAGGAAGCACAAGACAAAGAGAGAATATTAAAAGCAGCAAGAGAAAAACAGTTCATTACCTACAAGGGAGCACCCATACGCCTGTCCGCTGATTTCTCAACAGAAACAATGTAGGCCAGACGGGAGTGGCAAGAAATATTCAACATGATGAATAGCAAGAACCTTCAACCAAGAATAATATATCCAGTAAAGCTATCATTCAGAATTGAAGGGTAGATAAAGAGCTTCACAGAGAAGAAAAAGCTAAAGGAGTTCATCAACTCCAAACTAGTATTATATGAAATGCTGAAAGGTACTCTTTTAGAAGATGAAGAAGAAAAAGGTAAAAGCCAAAATATTATGAACAACAAATACATATTTATCAACAAGTGAATCTAAAAGTTAAGTGAATTAAAAATTTGATCAACAGAATAAACTGGTGAATATAATAGAATCAGGAGCACAGAAAGGGAGTGGACTGATAATCTCAGGGGGAAAGAGGGGAGGGGTGTACAGGGAGAGACTGGACAAAAATCATACACGTATGGACTCATCAATTTTGGGGGAAGGTAAGAGTAGAGGGAGGGGTGGGAGCTGGGTGGAGGGGAGCTATGGAGGGAAAAAAGAAACAAATGTAATAATCTGAATAATAAAGATTTAATCAAAAAGAAAACAAAAATAAAACAAACAAAAATACCATAGTGCTATTAAGATATACTATGCCTTTATAAAATGGCTATATTAATCTGCTTTATAAATAAAATAAAAACAATATGATGACAATTGCTAGGTTTGTGATTATGTAAGTAAGTGCTAAATTTTTGTTCTTTATATTTAAATACTGAGATATGAGATATATAAAATATTGAGGAAAATATTTTTAAAACATGAAAAATATTTAAAAACACATAAGGGACTCACTAGACTATTTTTGCTACTTTCTTTGAATGTACAATTATTTAAAAGTAAATGGAAAATATTCAAACATATAACATATTTGGAAAATACAGAATGGTACATATAAAGTCAAATTGCTAAAACAAAAACAAAAACAAAACAACCTGGTAAGTTAATAGAAAAATCGAGAAGAGGAAACTAACCCATTTTAACAATCTAAAAGGTGTATCTTGGGAATTCAAAACATTTTAAATGATGATTTCAACATATGATCATTTCAAGCCATTTGTAAGGCCTAAAACACATTTCCAAAATTTAAAGAAATTGAGCAAAGAGTAAAATTTATTCAAAATAAATTTAATTATAAAATGCAGAATTTAACATAAATTATAATGCACTCAGTAACTGCTATTAACAAAAAAACTTAAAGTTCAGATTTGGTTCCAATGAAAACTGAAAATCTGTATGACAATGAGAATTTGGACAGTGTATGTAAGTAAAGCTTGGACAGTGGAGGTAGGGTAGAAGAGAGAGCAAAATGCCAAGAGAAAAATGGATAGAGGCATAAAGACTGACAGAAAGAATAGCAAGCAGTCAGGGAAACAGAGAGACAAAATAGGAACAGTGAGGTAGGAAGAAAGAGAGGCACAGAAAAATAAAAGGAGTGGGGAAGAAAGAAGGGATGGGGAGACAGAGGAGGAGTGGGCAGGGAGGAGGGAAAGATGGACTAAAAACTGGAGAGGAAGCAAGAGAGAGACCAGAGAAAGAGAGGGAAAGAAGATAGGCAGAAAGCGAGAGGCAAGTATTCGGCAAGAGAGGGGGAGTGGGAAGGGAGAGAGGGTTAGGGGAGATGTACTGAGAAACACTAAAAAAACCTAAAGAAAAAAAAATGAAAAAGTTTACAAAAAACAAAAAAGTGAAATGTGACAAAGAATGAATAAAACCAGCTGTAGGTAAGAATGCAAAGTGTGTACTATTTTATTATTTTTTTTCTTTTGTAGTTCTCAACATAAAATTTAAAAGAATACCTGTAGCTTAAAAAAGACATGATGAAATTCTAGCATTAGGTTGAAATAATGTATCTGATAAAAGACTTTAATTTTAATAATAACTATTAATATTTTCATGTTCCTAAATTAGTTTCAAATAAGAAAAAAATAAAAGGAAGAGTAATGATATTCAGCATTGATGAAAGACCCATTTAGTTATTTTTCTGTTATCTCCTCTATAAAAAAGAAGAGTTATTTTCCAAGCTCAGAATAACTGTTTCATTTGGAAAAGGGGAAGACTGAAAATGTCACAGTAATTTTGAACACTGTTAAAATTTTGGCTAATTCAAGGTAAAAAGGAAACAGAACTTTTAAAATCCTTTCAAACACGTCAGTCACACATTAATAGACAGTTTTTCAGTATCATTGATATGGTGAACTTCCAGTATGAAAAATCACAAAATACTAAAATAAATGTCAAAGTTTTCAGACAATATGATTAGACATCAGATAGTTCTAGAAAAATTACAGCTGACTAGCTTTTGCTCTCTTTTGCAATGTCATAATTGATTATGCTAAATACAGTAATGACAGATCTAGGTTTTGCTGTTATAAGCACTTTAAAAATTATTCTATCCACTCCCCCCAAGGATAAAAAATTAGTATCAAAAGTTGAGGCTCTTAGATTCTTAATTCCCAAAAGAAGTACCTTATCCACACTGTATTTGTTCCACAATGAAAATTTTGAGATAGAAAAAGACGTACACCATACCTATTTTAAGATGAACCTGAAAGTGAAGTCATTTTTCCCACCAACAATTTGTTCTGCTATACACAAAATCCAATGAGCACACATATAAACCATCCTATCAATAAGGTACAAGGATTATCACAAATTTTGGGGTAGGAGAGAAGAAACTTACACTACAGCTGAGAAGTGGGTTCCTATTCCTCATTCTATCAACCTAAACAAATATATTATTGCAAAAATAAATGAAAATCTTGTACATAGCAAGGATTTTACCTCACACATGTGCCTAGCAATAATTATGGTACTACATGAACATAAATAGCCATATTTGGTTACCTTTTGCACACATTTATCAAAGGAATTAAGAGTCACATACCTTCATTGTATTGGTATTTGCTTCCTCATACAGAGTGAATGAAAATGTACTTTCCATAGTATCTGTAAATGGATGTTCTGCATTGCTCCTCCAGAGCTCACCACACACACAGCAGGCTGATTAGTCAGGCATTGGGAGAGCACTTGCCAAGGACTCAGAGACAATAGAAAGTCAACAGCTGTATGTTGTGATGTCAGTAACACTCTAGCCAGTCACTACTCAGAATATCTAAAATGCAGCAGAAGCTATATTGAGCTCCTCATCAGCAATTCAGAAGCAGTGAGGCGAGAGCCCATGAAACTGCGAATGTGCAAAGACTGTTAGGATTTTTGAGATTTCTCGCTATTAAAAATTTGTTGTATATTGATGCTTGACCTCACACTGATGAAAAAAATTGAGAGAATATTTTTCTCTAATTCCCTAAGGAACAAGATGTATAGAATCTAGGCATAGTTAATACATCAGATTTTTAGAAACTCTGACTCTTTAATATCACTAACAAAAAGCTTTAAAAAAAAATCAAAGACCATCTGTCTACAAAAGCTGACATACCATGATAATTTTGCATTTTCAAACTGACTTAATTGTCACAAAGAAAGAAAATGCATTAAGAGAATAATTCTTTATTTCTTAATTTGTTTTTGCTAAAATGGGCATGCTTATTCTTCCAGGAGCATTACTTCTTTATACCAACAGATGGAGATAGCAATAGAACTGTGATCAGAGGACAATTCTGCTTGTGTCAGATGCTTGTCTATATCAGGTCAAGTGGTGAACTTACAAGAAAAAGAGTCAAATCAAATTTTAAAAAACTCAGTGTTCAGTAACTATGAGGACAAAATAAAATGAAGAAAAAAACTGTGTCTAATGTACAGAACACTGGCAGAGATTTTTTTTTTCAATTCTAATTGATTTCTATGATAGCTAGGTAAAGCACATGCCTGTGTTTCCCATTTCATGAAACAAAGGTCCCTTTTTCTGTAAGCATATAGGAATGCTGTATGAGGATCCTATCACACAAGGCATATACACTACCTGTACTACTATAAGAAAAAATGAATGCTACTATTCAGAAATACTACTTTCTTTGCCACTAAAAGGTTAAGTAAGTTTTGCAATTGATATACCCCTACAGATCAGCAGTGCCCTATGTACTAGCTTAGCAAACAGCAAAGTTAGACACTAACTTTATAACTGGAAAATTACATTCTTTTTCAAAATTGGCTCTATTTCAACCCTATAAGTAGATTTCAGTTAAAAATAGATATAAATTCACAAAACCTTCCTTGACTATTCAAACAACAAAGGGAGTAAGACAACTAGTATTAATGATTCTTGTCTGAGAGATTTCACATTGAAGTTTCCCCAAAGACCTATTTTTCCAGTGTAAAATCCTTTATAATGCCATGTACTTTTTTGTACCCATATACTTACTTGCAAAAGGTAAAATTCAATTATCAGTCTGAGCACCTCAAAAACGAATATCCAAAACCCTAACTTTCTCAGAAATGGTTCAACTTTTATCAAAGGGTATAAATGATATTTTTCTCAAAGTCTGTTATTTATGAGAAACATAGATTCAGGGCAGTTTTCCTTAAAACCTAATAAGAGCTCTTGTTATGAGGGGGGAAACCAAGATGGCTGCATAGGTAAACAACTAAACTGCAGCCTTGAACAACAATTTCAAAACTACAACTAAAAGATAGAAAAGGCATCATCCAGAGCTACAGAAAAGCTGGCTGAGTGGAAATTCTACAACTAGAAGGAAAGAGAGGTGCCCACAGAGACTCAGAGGAGCTGCAAAAAGCTGAGGTACAGAGACATGTATGTGGAGAGGACGGGTGGTGGGGTGCCTTGCTGGTTTCCTCTAGTGGGAGGGAGACAGAAACTCCTGGCTGCACTGAACCCCACTTCCGGGCGAGACTCATACAGGAGGGTGGGGAGGAGGGTCAAGACTGCTGTGAAAAGGGAGGAGTGCATGAAAACGTAGAGGAGCTGTGAAAAGGCAGAGGTTTGGAGGCGTGCGAATGCAAGTGTACACACAGAGGGCTGACTGCTGATTGTGCCACTGGCTTTCTCTAGTGGGAGGAAGACAGAACCTCCCAACTGTGAACTCCACTTCCGACTGCACTGTACCCCAGTTCCAGGCAAGACCCTAGGGACCCAGACTCATATGGGTCCCTGGAGCCCACAGAAACTCAGGGGACTTGCAAAAGGCAGCGGTCTGGAGGCGTGCGCGCATGTGAGTGCTCAGAGAGGGCTGCAACAATTACCAAGGGACACTGAGACTCAGGGGCTGCGTAGGGCAGGGCTGACAGGAATCCAAGGATGTCTGCTCAGCCCTGAGACTCTGCTCCTTCCAAGCTGAACAGAGAGGCTTTTGCAATTTTGCAAGTCTTGTTTCATAAGGCTGACTCTAGCACAGAAATGCTCCGGGTGTAAACACAGCTGATCCTCACAACAAACTGGCTTGCAGGTCAATTTCCACCAGTGATACCAACAATAATCAAGACTTAATTACAACAAGGCTGTACACACAGTCCACAAAGGGGTGCACCAAGAGAGTCCACCTCAGGTAACTGAGGAGGAGGTGCTACTGGGCCATATAGAACACCTAGCACATAAAGCTATTCTACTAACTCAGGGAAGCAGTGAAAATGCAGAGACAAAGGAACAGATCACAAATGAAAGGAAAGGAGGAAAATAAAGGACTGGATATAGAGTTCAAATCCACAGTTATAAGGTTTTTCAAGAATTTCCTAAAAAAGATGGATAAATTTAGCAAGATCCAAGAGGAGATGAAAAAGGACCAAATAGAAATGAAAAAGAACTAGAAATTAAATATACACTGACTGAAATAAAAAATATTATACAGAGACCTAACAGTAGACTAGAGGAACACAAGAATCAAGTCAAAGATTTGAAATACAAAGAAGCAGAAAACACTCAACTGGAAAAGTAAAAAGAAAAAAGAAACAAAAAGTGTGAAGATAGTATAAGGAGCTTCTGGGACAACTTCAAAGGTACCAATATCCGAATTATGGGGGTGCCAGAAAAAGAGGGAGAGCAAGATACTGAAAACCAATTTGAAGAAATAATGACTGAAAAATTCCCCCACCTGGTGAAAGAAATAGACTTACAAGTCCAGGAATCACACAGAACCCCAAACAAAAGGAATCCAAAGAGGACCACACCAAGACACATCTTAATTAAAGTACCAAGAACAAAAGACAAAGCAAGAATATTAAAAGCAGCAAGAGTAAAACAGTTAATTACCTACAAGGGAGTACCCATATGATTGTCAGTTGATTTCTCAACAGAAACTAGGCTCGCCAGATGAGAGTGGCAAGAAATATTCAGTGATGAATAGCAAGTGACTACAACCAAGATTACTCTACCCAGGAAAGCTATTATTCAGAATTGAAGATCAAAGAGTTTCACAGATAAGAAAGAGCTAAAGGAGTTCATCAACACCAAACCAGTATTATATGAAAGGCTGAAAGGTACTCTTTAAGAAGAGAAGAAAAAGGTAAAGATAAAAATTATAAACAACAAATACCTATCTATCAACAAGTGAATCTAAAAATCAAATAAATTAAAAATCTGATGAACAGAATTGTTGAATATAATAGAATCAGGGGCGTAGAAAGGGAGTGGACTGACAATCTCAGGGGGAAAAGGTTGAGGGGGTGTCTGGAGAGACTGGACAAAAATCATACACCTATGGATGAGGACAATGCAGGGGGAGGTAAGGGCATAGGGAGGGGTGGGAGCTATGTGGGTAAAAATGAGGAAAGAGGAACAAATAATCTGAACAATAAAGATTTATTAAATTGAAAAAAAAGAGCTCTTGTTATGAAAGAGATGGATAAACTAAAATGCAGAATAATGAAGGAATGCACTTTTATTGTGGCAAAAATTAAAATAAGTATTTCTACCAGATAGAAAGATCAATATAAATTAACTTGTATACATGGAGGATAATATTTCAAATGATTCTATTTTTTGAGTTATAAAAATTGCCAGACCTTATAAAGTCAAGTAATTCTGAATTAGTAAAAAATAAAAATCATAAAATATTTTAAAATGTGGTTATCATTATTGTCAAGTAGAGGCAGCCATCTAATTCTGAAGGGAAAGGGCTTAACTGTTAATCATGAGCTCTGATAATGAATGCTTAATTTACGAATAATCTACAAGTAGCTAATAAGACATATAAATGTCAATATTATTTTTGGCTGGTATACCATTAATAAGTTAGCTTTAAGTGTTCAATGCTAATAGTGAAACAGATTTAGAAGATTTCTTGTGAAGTCTTGGAACTGTGCTTAAAACATGCTACCAATGTCAGGTAATAAGAAAAACTTGCAAAGAATACATCTTCAAAAGGAGAAATATAAACTAAACAGATTAATTTTGTGCTTGCATCTCAAATTTCATACTGTATTTCTTAGAATGCTCAGCAACTTCATCTTCAAAAACAGAAGCACACCTGACTCTATTAACACCGTTTTTAACTATAGCTGTAAGGTAGAGGTAATTCCTAACTGAATTATAGGAACTGGGGCAACTATGGAATAACAGAAATTTAATTGTCTAAATCTAATTACTGACTTTTGATAAACTTTCTAAATTTTGTGATGCCTTAGCTCTTACATGACTTTTTAAGTACTTGAACTTTAAAGATGAAAACAATATTTGAACCTAATTCTCATATGTTGTCCAAGACATTCTAAATAAGAAGAGCAAATGATTATCATTACCAAGGGCCATATTATGTGAACTAATTTTTAAGAAATTTAACATTTTGTTAAAAGTAGAAAATCAATATTTTATAACTACTAATGTAATAACAGATCTGACAAAGATCATGAATGGATGACAAAAACCTACCAGATGAAAGATTGCTATTAAACAAGACATTCTCTACCTTAACCAAGTGACAAAATTTACCACCACCAATAATATGACAGGCTAACAGTATATGCCTTCTGATCACCTATGCAGTACTCCTCTAAAAATATTTATTTTGAATCTAATCATAAGAAAACAATTTGATAAATTTGTTAGACTGTGGGCCATTGTATAAGATAGTTATCTCAAACTCTTCAAGTATCAATATTATGAAACAAAAAAATAGGCAAAATTATAAAATACTAGAGAGACAGGACAACAATATTAAGTATTATAGTTGAACAGATTCTGTTTTTGTCAAAAAACTATGAAGGATATTTAGAACAAGTGGGGAATATAGATATGGTCAGTATATTAGATGATAATAATTCATTAACGCAAAATTCTGGGGGTGTGATGAAAATACCTCGGAGAAGGTAGGGGGGAGGGGGGAAAGAAGGGGGGAGGAAGGGGTGGAGAGAGAGAGAGACAGACACCAAATGGGAAAAAATGTTAAGAAGTGGTAAAGCCAGAGGCTGATGTTCATTATATTATCTTTAAATGCTTTTGTACAACCTTTATTAGTTTTCTTCTTAAATTTTCATCTTATATTTACTGTAGCATTTTTTATATATTAGAAATTTAATACATCTTTTAAACTGTATTTTTATTAGAATTTTTAATAATATCTAATAGTATAATGTAGTATATTTATATTATCATTTTGAAAACTCAGTACTGTGAAGTAAAAACACCATTTTAAAAATTGTATTTTATCTTTTCCATTACCATTTATCCCCTCTATGCCCGTTTCCACTTCCAACCACCAACCCCACCATCACCACACTGTTGTGCATGTCCATGAGTTATCCTTTTTCTTTTTTGCTCAAACCCCCTACCTCTCCCTAGCACAATCCCCCAGACCAAAGCTGTCTGCCTGCTACCTATGAGTCTGTCTAAAAAAAAATACCACATTTTGAAGCATAAAAAATAGTCTTACAGAGGACATTATCCTGCTAAGGAGGATTCTTTCCACCATCACCCTTAACCACTCCTTGTTTTGAGTAAGTTAGTCTCCCCACATGGTATTCTGTGTTAGAGATATATGGCAATAGACAGGGAATACAAGATAAACAAGGCATCTGGATCCTGGTAATTTCCTCATTTCCATGCTATTTTTACTGAATATAAAATTACAATAACAAACAAACAAAAAAAGATGGTAATTCAGTTCCTGTGGTCTATTTTTACATTTCAGCCAGAATAGCTAACTGAATAAAAACACATTTCTAATAACTGTCAAAAAACAATAAAAGTACAAAAATCCTGAGTTGGCTTGGTCAACATACTTATACTTTTATTATACATCTTTAGTAAAATGCTTTCATTTATTAAATAACCAATTGTAATTTTATACTTTCAATGGAACTCAAAATCTCTTTTGTCTTGTTTTATAGTTCAGGAAAGTAAAGCTCAGAAATGAAATGACATGGTGACTATCCTAAAAAAACTGTACAGCAGTCTTAACATAAATTAGCTAATCAGATTCTATAACAAGCTTACTCTACCCAGCAAAGCTATCATTCAGAGTTGAAGGGTGGATAAAAAGCTTCACAGATAGGAAAAAGCTAAAGGAGTTCATCAACACCAAACTAATACTATATGAATTGCTGAAAGGTATTCTTTAAGAAGAAGAAAAAGGAAAAGATAAAAATTATGAACAAATACATATCAACAAGTGAATCTAAACATCAAGTGAATAAAAAATCTGATGAACAGAATAAACTGGTGAATAGAATCAAGGGGAAAAAAAGAGAAATAATCTTAAACCTGTACCTGTTTTTAAAAACTTATTTGGAAATAGTTTTAGACTTAGAGAATAGCGGAGTACTGTACACTTCATTCAACTTTCCCTAATGATAATGATATATAATTATAGTGCAATTATTGAAATCAGGAAATTAACATTGACAGAATACTATGAACTAACCTACACACCTTATTCAAATTCCTTTATCAAATGCATTTTCTAGTTTTCCACTGATATCCTTTTGAAAAATATCTAGAATTTCAAATTGCATTTAGTTGCTATGTCTGCTTAATCTCCATTCTGTGAATTCCTCTGATTTTCTTTCTCATAATCTATACAACTCAGAAAAACATCAATTTAGGCTTGCTCTATCTTGAGTAGATTAAGTATATACATTTTTGGCAAGAATACCACAAGTGAAATTGAGCCCTTCTCAGTGCACCATATCTGAGTCTACTTCTTATAACTGGTGAATTTTACTTTAATAAACTTGGTTAAGGTGGTGTCTACCATGTTTTTTCCTATAGTTACTATTTTCTGCTTTGTAATTAATAAGTATCTTGTGAGGAGGAAATATTGTTCTCATAATTTCACTAATTTTACATCATTGGTATTTCTTCATGCAATAATTATTACAGTACTGTTTGCCTAATGGTGATTTTAATTTCCCTTCTATATTAATCAGAATTCCATTGTAAGAAAGTGCTGTCCCTACTCCCCACTTATTTATGTATTTATTTATATGCATTAGTGTCTGGAGACAAATTTTATTCTTGTGTATTGTCATCTAATACTTTCACTTTAAAAATTACATTCTGGTACTACATGATATTCCAGGTTCATCTTGTATTTTCCTTATCCCAGCCTTAGACTCAACCATTTCTTTAAGGATCCATGGTTCCTTTTTCTGGAGAATATTTAGAGAAGATCATCCTGGCCCACACGCGCTGTGACTAGGGTTTCACTGCTCTTGGCCCCTCTCAGGACAGAAGGAGGACATACACATTCACACATCTGTATTTATGAATTTGCATACGTAAGAAAACACGAGTTCATATGGATATCTCTAACTCCAGTCAAAGAAAACAGGGTTGATTCTAGCCTATTCCTTTCTTTATCTGAAACTGCTTACCCAACATCAAGAAATCACCCTTTCATTATATATAATATATGCAGTTACTTGTTCAATCTTAGTGTACATAATCGTTTCAAAATTTTTGACCAATACCTCTGTGAGAAACACACTTATTACACACAGTACAATATTTGCTCTTTTTATCTTTAGCCTTTAAGTACATAATTAAAACACAGTTTTCCAAAGGAACTTAGTTTCCTCTCCCACTCAAATTAGTGTGATTACGATATTCATTTGTAACAGATTCATTTGTTTACTGTTTTTTATTCCATTTTGGAATACCTCTCCACCCCTTCCCCAAACACACATTCAGACTGATTTTTATTTACTTTTGGAGGGTATGTCATAAATTGCCAGAGTTCTAAAAGTCAGAGTTATACAAAAAAGTACAGTTGGAGAAGTGTTGCTCCCTCTCATCTCTAGTATCTCCTTTTCACTATCTCCAATCTTTCTACCCCCTTTCTACCGATTCCCTGTAGAAAACAAATTTTATTAGTTTCTGGTTTATTTTTAACGTATTTCAATTATACAAATAAGCAGTTACATGTGCTTACGTCTCTCTTCTTAGATGAACACTAGCATGCTAGATACTGTTTCACTTAATTGTACCATAACAGTTGAGATTTTCTTCAATCTTTCTTATAGCTACATATATTCTCTAGTGTGGCCATACCATAGTTTATTCATTACCTGAAATTTCACTCTAAAAATGAATACATTTAGGATGCCTTTAGAGAAGATTCCTAAAAGTGGGAATATTGGGTCAAAAGTTCTTATGTAGATTTATTAGTTACTAGAGGCCTGGTGCACGAAATTTGTGCTCGGGTGCGGTTCCTAGGCCTAGCCAGCGATCTAAGTGTGAGTGTCTGGCATGGAAGGAAAGATCCCAGCTGACCTCTGGGCCCTGGGTAGCACCTAGACTCCTGGGGCCCCACTCGCCCTCCTCTGCCTGAGTCATAACGCCCCCGAATTCCCATGGGGAAATGTGATGAGTGCGGCTAGATGCCTCAGCCAGGGCACAGCGTGGGCCTTTGGGCCACCCAGCGACAACACGTAGAAGCCAGACAGGCACCGTGCTCTCTTCTGGCCAGCTTCGCAGACCAACTCCTGCACCAACCCATGGGGAGCACAACTGGCCATGTGGATCCTGCGGCTGTGGCCTGGCTCACCTAGAAGAGTCTGCGTGGGTGTGAGGTGGGATCCTCATGGTTGCCCAGCGACAGTGTGCAGGGGCTTCCCTGGCGTGCGAGCCCTTGTGTCCCAGGGAAGAATGGCAGGGGGTATGAGAGCGAGATTAGCAGACATCCCGCATTCTTACACCTCTGACCCCATCACCCTCTCCCCCAGGTAGCCAGTGAGAGGATGCATGTCGCCAACACCCACCATGTTCCGCATTATCCTCTGGTGGTCAGCACATACCATGTGAGTGGTCAAACTCCTGGTCTCTGAGGGGACAATTTGCTTATTAGGCTTTTATTATATAGGATTAGAAGCCCAATGCATAAAAATTCCTGCAAGAATGGGCCTTCCTTCCCCTGGGTGCTGGCACCACCTTTGCTCTGGCCACAGCTGCATTTCCACTTCCACCCAGAGTCGTCTTTCTGCCTTCCACACTGCCCAGAGGCCCGGAGTGGCTGTGGTGGTGCAAAACGCCTGCAATGTTGCCATGGCTACAACACAAGTGTCTCTCCCACCCTGCTCGCCCTCTGCATATGCAAATCAACTTGCCACAGTTGTTGGGTTAATTTGCATAATCACCTTTTATTGGCTGGTAGGTGTAGCAGAATGATGGTTCTCTTTTTTTTAGTGTAGATTATGCTTTGATTGGTTGTTCAGTTGTTCTGCCATTCAGTCTATTTGCATATTACCCTTTGCTTAGATAGGACTAGAGGCCTAATGCACGAAATTCATGCACAGGGGATGTGTGTGTATGTGTGTCCCTCAGCCCAGACTTTACCCTCTCCAATATGGGACCCTTCTCACAATCCAGGACTGCTGGCTCCCAACCACTTGCCTGCATGCCAAAATGATCACCCCCTAACCTCTCCCCTGTCAGCCTGATCAACACCTAACTGCTCCCCTGCCAGCCCAATTCCCCCTAACTGCCCTCCCCTCCAGGCCTGTTCCCCGCTAAATGCCTTCCCTACAGGCCTTGGTTGCCCCCAACTGCCCTCCCTTGCAGGCCTGGTCCTTCCCAACTTCTCTCCCCTGCTGGCCATCTTGTGTCCACATGGAGGCAGCTATTGTGTGTTGGAGTGATGGTCAATTTGCATATTACTCTTTTATTAGATAGGACTAGAAGCCCAGTGCATTTGTGCACTAGTGGGTCCCTAGGCCTGGTCTGCAGGATCGGGCCAAAACCAACTCTCTGACATCCACCAGGGGTCCTGGATTGCAAGAGGGCACAGGCCAGGCCAAAGGACCCCACTGGTGAGCAATTGGGGCTGGGGAGGGATGTGGGAAGTTGGACAGCCTGGGAGGAACTTCAAATGTCCAGAGTTTGTCTGGTCCATCTTGCTCAGTCTCAATTAGCCAGACCCCAACAGCAAGATAACCTATGGATAAGAGTTTCGCCCCTGGTGGTCAGTGTATATCATAGCAAGTGGTTGAGGAGCCTTAGCACACATTAGCATATTATGCTTTGATTGAACAGATGACTAGACACTTAGCATATTAGGCTTTTATTACATAAGATAATTCATATACTACACATTTCAGCCATTTAAAGTACCTAATTTTTACTAGTTATAGAGTTGTACAACCATAACTACAATCAACTTTATAACATTTTCATCATCCCAAAGGGAAACACTGTATTTCTCAGCAAGCAGTCATTTTCTTTATCACAAACTCCCTCAGCCCCTGGCAATATACTACTTGTTGCTATATTTTGCTTATTATGAAGATTTCATATTAATAGAAGGCAATATGTAGCATTTTGTGACTACCTTTTCTTAGCATATTGTCAGGTTTCTTCCATATAGAGCATGTATCAGTGGCTTTTTATTGCAATAGTAGAAGCCTAATGTATGAAATTTGTGCAAGGGGCTTGACCTTGGGCCCTCAGGCTCAGCTTAGTCCAGAAAGTTGTTCTGCTCTCCAGTCTAATCAGCATATTAGCTCTTTATTATACAGGATAATATTCCATTGTATGGATACAAACATTTGGTTTCTTCATTTATTAGCTGATAGACATTTGGATTGTTTTCACTTTTGGGCTATTAAAAATAATACTATGAACATATGTGTATAGATTTTAAATTTGAGTTTATTCTTGTGCAAGATGTAGATCTTATTGTATCTCTTTTCTGGCACCATTTACCAAAAAGTCCACCTGTATCTCAGTGATTTGGAATGGCACCTTTATTGTTCCCATCTGTACCTCAGTGATTGGGAATGCCACCTTTATTCTTTCCACCTATACCTTGGTTCCTTTCTGGGCTTTGTATTCCACTACACCAGTGGTTGGCAAACTAATTAGTCAACAAAGCCAAATATCAACGATTGAAATTTATTTTGAGAGCCAAATTTTTTTAAACTTAAACTTCTTCTAATGCTACTTCTTCAAAAAAGACTCACCCAGGCTGTAGTATTTTGTGGAAGAGACACACTCAAGGGGCCAAAAAGCCCCATGTGGCTTGTGAGCCGCAGTTTGCCGACGAAGGCACTATACAATTTGTTTATTCATGTGTCAAAATGCCGGGGTTTTAATTGTAGGAGTTCTATAGAGTACAGTTGTTTCCTCTTAGCCACAGTTTCACTTTCTGTTATTCATGGTCAAATGTGGCCCCTTAAATATTTAAATAAACAATTCAGAAGTTTTAAATCACGTGTAGTTCTTATTGTGATAAAATCTCATATGTATGTATAGTAAAATATTTTGAGAGACCACATTCACACAATTTTTATTACAGTATAGTCATAATTGTCCTATATTACTAGTTACTGTTACTTCATACTGTGCCTTACTTATAAATTAAACTTTATCATAAGTATGTAGAGGAAAAAGCATAGTATATATAGGGTTCAGCATTATCTATGTTTTCAGATATCCATTGGGGGAGGGGTTTGTGATTTGGTGAGTAATCCTCACAGATAAGGGGAGACTAGTATAAGAGTTTGGTAAGGGCCCAAACCGGTTTGGCTCAGTGGATAGAGCATTGGCCTGCGGACTGAGGGGTCCTGGGTTTGATTCTCAAGGGCACGTACTTTGATTGTGGGCACATCCCCAGTAGGGGGTGTGTTGGTGGCAGTTGATCGATGCTTCCCTCTCATCGATGTTTCTAACTCTCTCCCTTCCTCTCTGCAAAAAGTCAATAAAATACATGCTAGCAGTTTTCAACCTGTGGGTCGCGACCCACAAGTTGAGAACCACAGCTGTAGAGCCTAAGACCATCAGAAAACACAGATATTTACATTATGATTCATAACAGTAGCAAAATTACAGTTATGAAGTAGCAACGAAAATAATTTTATGATTGGGGTTACCACAACATGAGGAACTGTATTAAAAGGTCACAGCATTAAAAAAGGTTGAGAACCACTGCATTAATTTTTTTACTAAATTGTATTGGTTGATATCTCCATTACAATATTCAGTGTTAATGTATTCTGCAGTAAACAAAAATTTGCCTTGTTTACTGCAGAAATATTTCCAGTTTTCTTCATTATATAAGCTTTTTGACTTTATGACTAAAATTGGTACTTTAAAAATTATTTTTAAAACATAACCTACAATTTCCATTTTCCTGATTGTGCATGTGTGTCTATTTTATTTTTATCATTAATGGGTGAAGTGTTTTTTTAAGGCTCTTTCGTGTCTATAGAGATAAATTATTTTCCTCCCCAAATATATTAACATGGAATATGATATTAATGGGTATCCTATACTGAACTATCTCTGCATTTCTGGATTAAATCTCATATGGTCAAGATACATTATTTAATAACAACAATGAAGTTGTTTTTCTTACTATATTTTTTGTATCAATATTTACAAGGGGTATTGGTTTATAGTTGTTTATTTAGTGCTTTTATTATCAGGTTTAAGTATCAATAATATATTTACTTCATGTAAGGAATCAGGAATCTTTATCATTTTTCAATGCTCTGGAATAATTTATAGAACAATGGAACTATCTGGTCTTTGAAGATTTGGTAGAATTCCTCTATGAAACCATTTGGCCTTTTAGTGGGGTAATTTATTAATAACCTTCTTTTCTTCTATGAAAATTAAGTCTTTAATTTTGATAATCTACATTTCTCTAGGAAATTATTAATCTAGATTTTCAAATTAATTGCTTATGTGGTCTGCTACATGGCCTTTCGTGATTTTTTAAATTAAAAGAATTATTTTCAATGGTTGTTTTCACCCTCATCATACATATTTTATTCCTTTACATGATCAAGTTAGCTAGCAATCTATTTTGATAATTAAAAAATTCAACATATACCTTATTTTGGTCCACTATTTTTCTAATCTCTATCTCATTAATTTCTACTCTTTTATTACTGTTTTCTTGTGCTTTCTTTAGGTTTACTTTGTTGCTATTTTCCAGCTTTTGTTTTGAGCTGGGAATTTAATTCACTTATTTTCATTTTTATAGATAAATGTGTTTAAGGCCATGAATTTTCATCTGATTGGGATGTTTTACAAATTCCTATTTTAATGGTGCCCTCTTCTGTCAATTTTGCAAAGTTCAGATATGCCAGCCAATTATTTTGTTCTGGCATAAGTTAATTGTGAATCCTGCAATTTTGTGGTTCTTTGTTTTGCTGGATTCTCAATTATTCTCTTTTTAACCACCCAACTGCCAAAGGGTTCTTCTGTCTTCTTCATATTCCTTTTTGTCTCTCATAGAAGCTATGCATTTTGAAGGCAACTGCTTCAAGTTGTATTTTTCATTATCTTTCCTATAGTACTTACTCCACTTTGGATTTTTTTTAAGTTTCATATATTGATTTTAGAGGAGGAGGAAGTAGAAGGAGAAGGAGAGGGAGAGGGGGAAGGGCTGGCGGAGGGGAAGAGGGAGAGTGAGTGAATTGTTATTCCATTTTTCACTGGTTGATTCTCTTATGTACCCTAACTGCAAAAGAACATGCAACCTTGGCATATTGGGACAGTGCTATATACTTAGGAGTCAAATTGTTGAGTCAAAATGGCAGCTCTGTATTTTCCGAAGTGGCTGTACAGTTTTAATTCCAACAAGCAGTGTAGAAGGGTTCCAATTTCTCTATATCCCAGCCAAAATTTATTACCTTGTCTTTTAAATTATAGCCATCCTAGTAGGTATGAAGTGTTATCTTACTGTAGTTTTGATTTGCATTTTCCTTTATGGCTAATGATGCTGAGTATCTCTTCATGGGTTGAGTATAGACACTACACACACACACACACACACGTTTTCTTTGGAAAAAATGTCTTTCAGATCATTTGCTCATTTTAAAATTGGGTTATGTGTCTTTATTATAAAAGAGGTATAAGAGTAATTTATGTATTTTCTGATTAAAAGTCCCTCATCAGGTAAATACAGTGTGAGGTAAAAGTAGGTTTATACTTATGAAATAGTTTATCCTTGTATTGTTATTTACTAATTATTGTATTATTTTCCATTAAAAAAAGCTAAACTTATTTTTGCCCTACCCTGTAATCCTTTCCTATGGGTTTCCTTTTCATTTTTTTTATGGTGTCATTTGAGATAAAAAAACTTTAATTTGATGGGAGCTTAATTTATTGATATTTGACATATTTGAAAAAGTTTCCAAAAACATTTTATACTCCTCTTTAACAACAACAAACTATGCTCACTTTAGTGGGCATGTGTCCTTTTTGGGCTGAAGAGAATCGAGTCAAAGAATGCCAGTAAGGTGTATATTGATTTTGCTGAGGGGTACAAAGGCAAACTCACTGAGAAACTCATTGCTTAAATGAGTCCTCCTGAAAGAAAGATCTTGGCCAAAAGGATACATATATAAAAAACATTTTTGAAAATGAGCCAGCCAAGATAAATCAAAGACCAAAGCACCAAGAATAATAAAAACGTACATATGATCTCATGCAAGAGCAAGAAAGCCTTTAGCAATACTGGTGAGCAGCTTTGTTTGCACATCACTACTAAAATGTTTAAGAATTACATAATTTCTTTCTTTTTTTTTAAATTAAATCTTTATTATTTAGATTATTACATTTGTTTCTCTTTTTCCCCCTCCATAGCACCCCTCCACCCAGCTCCCTCCCATTGATCTCATCGATAGGTGTACGATTTTTGTCCAGTCTCTCCCTGTACACCCCTCACCCCTTTCCCCCTGAGAATTAACAGTCCACTCCCTTTCTGTGCTCCTGATTCTATCATATTCACCAGTTTATTCTGTTAATCAAATTTTTAATTCATTTAATTTTTAGATTCACTTGTTGATAGATATATATTTGTTGTTCATAATTTTTTGGCTTTTACCTTTTTCTTCTTTCTCTTCTAAAATAGTACCCTTCAGCATTTCATATAATACTGGTTTGGAGTTGATGAACTCCTTTAGCTTTTTCTTATTTGTGAAGCTCTTTATCTGCCCTTCAATTCTGAATGTTAGCTTTGCTGGATAGATTATTCTTGGTCGTAGGTTCTTGCTATTCATCATGTTGAATATTTCTTGCCACTCCCGTCTGGCCTGCATCGTTTCTGTTGAGAAATCAGCCTGTCGTATGGGTGCTCCCTTGTAGGTAATCAACTGTTTTTCTCTTGCTGCTTTTAATATTCTCTCTTTGTCTTTTGCTGTTGGTAAATTAATTATGATGTGTCTTGGTGTGGTGCTCTTTGAAATCCTTTTATATGGGTTCTGTGTGCTTCCTGGACTTGTAAGTCTATTTCTTTTACCAGATGTGGGAAGTTTTCAGTCATTATTTCTTTAAATAGGTTTTCAGTATCTTGCTCTCTCTCTTCCTCTGGCACCCCCACAATTCTGATGTTGGTACGCTTGAGGCTGTCCCAGAGTCTCCTTACATTATATGCACATTTTTGGATTCTTTTCTCTTCTTGCTTTTCGAGTTGAGTGTTTTCTGTTTCTTTATATTTCACATTTTTAACTTGATTCTTGCCTTTCTCTAGTCTGCTGTTAGGATTCTGTATAATATTTTTTATTTCAGTCACTGTCTCTAGTTGGTCCTTTTTCATCTCCTCTTGGGACTCGCTAAATTTATGCATCATCTCTAGCATCTCTAGTTGGTCCTTTTGCATCTATTCTTGGGACTTGATAAACTTATCCATCTTTTCTAGCATATTCTTGAAAAACCTTACAAGCGTGGTTTTGAACTCTATATCCAGTCGTTTTTTTTCCTCCATTTCTTTTGCTTGTGATCCCTTCCCTTGTCTTGGCATTTTCACTATGTTGGGGAAACTTCTGTACTTGCAAAACCGCAGAAGCCTCTGTTGAGCTTGGGATGGGTGGAGTCTCAGGGCTTAAGGGACCGCCTTGCCTTCCAGTCGGCCCCACCCTCCACAGCCCCCGAGTCTCACGTGACTGGTTAATCGCTGGAGCGGTCCTTGTGCGCGCACGCCTGCAGTGCCTCTAGACCGCTGCCTTTCCAGCTCCCCTGCGCACCAGGACCACACGAGTCTAGATCTCCAGGGTTTCGCCTGAAATAGGGGCCTAGTGGACTCAGAAATGGCACAGTTGGGAGGGTCTGTCTCCCGCCCAGTCGCAAAAGCCAGCAGCACAATCAGCAATCTGTCCTCCGCGCAGCGCCATGCGCGTGCACAACCTAACCTCCTATCTTTTGCGACTCCCCTAAATTTCCATGCACTTCTCCTTGTTCACAGTCCAAACTCCCCCCGTATGAGTTTCGGCTGGATCTGGGGTTTAGTGTCGTAGGATAAGGGGTTCAATGCTGTTGGGAGTCTCCGTTTCCCTCCTGCCAGAGAAAGTCAGCCAGGTACTTGGGCACCCGCTTTCTCAGCGCGCGCATCTCCGTACCTCAGCTTTTTGCAGCTCCTCTGGGTTTCTGTGAGCCCCTCTCTTTCCTTCTAGTTGTAGAACTTATACTCGGCCAGCTTTCATGTGATTCTGGATGATGTCTGTTCTGTCTTTTAGTTGTAGTTTTGAAATTGTTGTGCGAGGCAGCAGTGTAGGCGTTTACCTATGCCGCCATCTTGGATTCAATCCCATAATTTCTTTCTTCATATGTTTATTCCTACAACTTTGGAGGAACCAGATTCTGCAAAGGGAAACTGAGTCTTATTCTTGCACTACGTCCCTCTCCTTTTATTGGCAAATAAGTTTTTTGTCCATTGGTGGTTTTCCTGGTGTTGATCACCTTCTTGGCTGATAATTAAATTACACAAAACTAGAGGCCCAGTGCACGAAATTCATGCACGGGGGAGGGGGAGGTCCTTCAGCCAAGCTGGCACCCTCTACAATCTGAGACTTCTCAAGGATGTCCGACTGCCCGTGTAGGCCTGTCCCTTGCATATTACTCTTTTATTAGATAGGATAGATTTCTGAGAGGCTGGCTGGCTTGAAGGTAACCAATTATGATGCAGCCATCTAATCAGTAACCACAGATGAATAAAACATAATTCTTTTTCAAGTGTACAGACCAAGGCAGTAATTGCTTACATATTCCTAAATGATAGAGACATCATCACATGCAAAATAACACTTTAGCAAATGCTTTGAAATTACATGACATAAAAGACCTGCATCACTTCTACAGCAAATAGCAAAGTCAGATAACTAATCCAGAATCAAATAATGAAACACAAGCTTAAGTGGCAGGAAATAAGGATAATTTGGTTGCTTAAATCTTAAAACTAACTATACATCTCAAATCTACCAACTGAGGAACAGATTCTTCTAATTCTTTTTTTTTTTTAAATAATTTCAGAAAGGAAGGGAGTGGGAGAGATAGAAATAGAAATGATGAGTGAGAATCACTAATTGGCTGCCTTATGCATGCCCCCTTCTAGGGATTAAGCCCACAGCCTGGGCATGTGCCCTTGACTAGAGTCAAACCTGGAACTCTTTGGTCTGCAGGGTTCTATTCACTGAGCCAAACTGGGTAGGGCAGATTCTTCTAATTCTTGAAAAACAACAGAAGGACCAAGAATTATTGCTTACAAAGGGTTTACTATGTGATAAGTATATCAAGCATTCTTTTAAAAAATATATATTTCTATTGATTTCAGAGAGGAAGAAGGAGCGAGACAGAAACATCAATGATGAGAATCACTGATTGGCTGCCTCTTGCACGCCCACTACTGGGGATTGATCCAGGCATGTGCCCTTGACTGGAATCGAACTAAGGACTCTTCATTCCACAGGCCCAAGCTCTAGCCATGAGTCAAATTCACCAGGGCCTATCTAGGCATTCTAGAGTAGTAGTGTAAGTATCCCTATTTTTAGTTAAATTTATTAAGTTCACATTGATTAATAAAATTATATAAGTTTCAAGTGTACAATGAAAATAGTATGGAGGCTCCTAGTAAAAGAATGATTCAGCATATGACTCAGCAAGCCCCCTTCGGGGTATTTACCCAAAACATTAGAAGACAATTATTTGCAAATATATATGCACCCCTATGTTCACTGCAGCGTATTCATAGTGGTAAAGACATGGAAACAAAGTATCCTCTGCTAGATGTTGGATAAGAAAACTGAGACATAGGTTAAGTAACTTGTCCCAAGGTCACATAACTAATGAGTGGTAAAGCAAGGATCTGAAGGTTCTCTAGAGGCCATGTGCTTAATCACTTTGATATATCATCTATTTCTTTGTGTAATTTTTAAAACATTTCTACATTCTTAGTTTAAATGAAAAAGGTTATCTATTATTATTTGTTCCCTTTTGCTGTACAGAGTAGGGCAAGTCTGGCCAATATATTACAGAATATTAAGCCACTAGAAATTTAAAAACTAGCCTCCATGATAAAATCTATGGGACTTGGACTGGAAGGATAAGAGAAAATAAATGATGCCAGAGTTTCTTTCGTGAGCAGCTGGATGTACAGAGGTGAGGTTTGTTAAGATTAGGATTCCTTGGGGTGGGGTTAGGGAGCAGGAAGTCTTTCTTCCCTTTGCTCTCTGTCCTCTAGCATATCCTTTGGCTTTCAGGGCAGAGAAATTTCAAGACTGAATGTCTACACCTCTCACCTACTTGAGCTGATTTCCTATGAAGAACTGTGTTCCCTTAAGTAGCCAAGTGAAAACTCCTTATCTCCTTCTTTTAATAGGTCATCATATTTCCTTTTAATAGATTTTAAAGAAAAATTAAAAAGCACTGTTAAGCTGACACTATCACTGAACTCCATTTCAAAGAGAAAATAGAAAAAGACAGAAAAGCTATATCCAGAAATATATCCCTAAATGAGACCAGTAGATGACCCTTGGGCAGGATTTAACCCTTCAATGAAAGGAGCTGTTAGGAATTCCATGGCAGTTTACACATTTAATTACAAATAAAAACAGCTAGTCTCTACTTTAAAAAAAAGGTATAACTGAAAGGAGCTTTAGGGATAAAATTAGATAGGTTTAGGGAGTTTTAGAAATTAGAGGGTCCATGGAGGAGGAAGGCTTGGAGCTGCCAAAAGGCATACATTCACAGAGAACAAAAGGTGCCACGGGATAAGGGGAAAGGGAGACATCCATTCACAGAAGATAGAGGAAAGCTGCAGTCTATGGGAAGAAAGAGGAAAACAGACATTCACAGGAGATACAGAATTCTACCACTGAAGTGGGAGAAAAAGAGGGCAATACCACATGAAGTTTGAGCTTTGAAGCTGATGTAGTAAGCAATCAGAAGGGAATATCAAGAAACAGAGAACTGAAGCTTTTATAAACCTTAGGAAAAAGGAGCTGAGTGGGTTACCCCTTTTGGGACACCCTATGTGGGTGTTTTTGTTTCCAATAAATTTCCACCTTTTCATATACTACTTTTTGTTCATCGCTTCATTCTTCAAATCCACCTGGACAAGAACACAGGAAAGAAACCAACCTTGCATCTTGTTCTGGAAAGACCACCAGACTCATAATGCTGCATCCTGATAAATGCTGGGAGATACTCTGCTCTGCCCATGTGTATATCAGCTTTATCATTTTTGGCATTATGTCAGACAAACAGCTCCTAGCTCCCTCCTGTACAGTGATTAAAAAATTACTTTGGGGGTGAAAAGTAAAGCTTGTGTGTTCCATGCATGCGTGTGCGTACACACACAATGTAATTACATATCCATCTTTGGGAATAAATCAAGTTACTGTTTGTAAAAATGACTTGAGTTTAATAGCATGCAAAGTACCTGGGTGTATAATTTCAAAGAAGTGAGTACTAATTAATAATATTGTGCCCTAAATTGACTAAGTCTCAAAAGAGAAGTAAAAAGATTAAGCTATAGCAGAGATTACCAGATTATGGGCTACAGATTGCTAGGATGCCACTGTGTTACAGCAAGAGATTCATACATCCATCTATATACCAAGCACAAACACTGACCCTTTTGATATTAAAAAGAAATATTTAAAAATTTCTCTCATACTTGGGAAAAGTTGAGAACCTGACCTTGAAGACAAGTACTAGAGACAGTAGTACCAATCCCAACAAGGGAGAAACCATCTTGCTCAGGCCTACGGATTTGACTGTTTCCTTTCCTAGAACAGGTATCAGACATCTGACCAACCAAATCACTTTAAGTTGAACTGCTCAGCAAACAACCTTTTAATTGTAATCTAACTAGCCCACGGAGATTAATCTGAAGTCAACACACTGGAATGCTGATAGGAGTAGAAATCAACTTTCACAGTATTCTTATATAATAAAAGCCTAATATACTAAGAGTCTGGTTGTCCGTTTAACCAATCAAACAATATGCTAATGGTATGCTAAGGTGGCTCAACTGCTTGCTATGATGTGCACTGACCACCAGGGGGCAGATGTTCCAATTGGTGGGTTCACTTGCTGCTGGGGTCTGGCCAGTTGGGACTGAGTGAGATGGACTGGACATGATTTGCAGGCCTCCCCAGCTGGCCAACCTCCCACATCCTTCCCCAGCCCTGATTGTGCACCTGTGGGGTCCCTAGTCCTAGCTTGTGCCCTCTTGCAATCCGGGACTCCTTGGGGGATCTCGGAGAGCCGGTTTTGGGCCAATCCAGGCTGAGGGACCCCACTGGTGCATGAATTTGTGCACCAGGCCTCTAGTAAATTAATAATTTGACATCCAGATTCATTCAATTTCTGTAAATTCATTAACATATATAACCTGAGAACTTGCTTTTCTTTTTAAGTACATTTTTTCTTGACTTCAGAGAGGAAGGGAGAAGGGGAGAGAAACATCAATGATGAGAAAGAATCATTGATCAGATGCCTCCTGCATGCCCCCTAACAGGGATTGATCACACAACCTGGGCATGTATCCTAACCAGAAATAAAAGTTTGACTTCCTGGTTCATAGGTTGATGCACAATCACTTCCTGAGCAAAACCAGCAGGACTGATTTTATTTATGTGAGTCTACAAAAATAAAATTTTGGAGTTTTCAAAGCTGAGGACCTTAACACTAAAGTTGTATAAATCTACCACCATAAATGATATTTTGTGAGGTCTCCTGGCGGTACCACTCTTACCCCTAACTTATTCTCTTTCTCATAAGGAAAACATGAACAATATAAAGAGTTTTATCATATCCTAGATCAGTAAAGCAACGGCTAAGTTTACAAAAAAGAAAGAAATCTATTATTCTATTTACTTAAATAGCAAGTGTCCAGCTCAGGGAGAAGTTATTCTGGAGAGCATGTCAAATAAAATAAGATGCAAAAGTAATATCTGAATCATAAATTATTTAAGAAAGTTTTCAATTTTATTAAACTGATAAGAAAATATACTATACTTGATCTTAGCCAAAAGGCCAAAAAGTTCATCTATTTTACTGTTCATATACCTGCATATATGTTTCAAACATATTTTTTTATTCATAAGGCAATAGTTTAATTTATTCTTAAAGTTGAAACTTTGAAAACTCTCTTTGCTCTTAGTAGTGATTTCTACTAACAAAATTCAAGTGATTTCTACTAACAAAATTCAAAATTCAATAAAAGGGAATTTTTATTTGCAAATAAGGAAGAAAAATATGAACATACCTCTGAAATACAGCCCAAAGTAGTTACTTCATAGAAAAGAAAGGTATCTGAAGAAATGCAATTTTAAAAAAATAGCATTTTTTTCTACTATCAAGAAGATAGAATTCAGTCTAGTGCAGGTGGAGCCCAGAACAAAAGGGCATTCTCATATATTATTGGAAGTGAAAAATGTTCCAGAATTTGTAGAGGTCAATTTAGCATTATCTATCAAAAGCTTATGGTGAACAACATATATATTAATCCAGGAGGACCCTGTGGAGTAATTTTATTCTAAAGAAAAAATTACAATGTATATCATAGATAACATTGCTTAGAAGACTGAAAAACTGTAAACACTATAGGACTGGCTGAGAAAACGGAAATACACTCAATAAGCTGCAGACATTAATTTATTGGCAGCCAAAATGATGATATTTTAAGTAAAAGAAAAAACAAACTGGACCACAAAACAATGTGTACAATACAATTTTATTTTTTTTGTTAGAATAATAATAATATAAAGAAATGATTTACTTAGTGATAATTATGTGCCAGGGAATGTGAACAACATATTTTTAAAATCTGTAAGGATACATAACAAATGTCAAAATTGGTTTTCTCTGGGTAATAGTAATTTATTAGTGACTAGTTTTAAAATTTTGTTTGTCTTTTCTAATTACTCTTTATAAACATACTACAGGCCCAGTGCACAAAATTCATGCGGAGGCGGGGTAGGGAGGTGGGTGCGGGCGACAGTCCTTCAGCCTTGCTTGCACCCTCTAACAATCCAGGACGGCTGGCTCCTAACCGCTTGCCTGCTTGATTGCCCCAAATACAATGCTTGCCTGCCTCATTGCCCCTAAATGCTCACCTGCCTACCTAATCACCCATAACTGCCTCTGTCTGCTTGTCTCTAACCATTCACCTGCCTGCCAGATCGCCCCTAACCACTCTGCCTGCCTGATCACCCCAACTTATCACCTGCTTGCCTGATCGTCCTTAACTGACTCTGCCTGCCAGCCTCATCAACCCTAAGCCCTCTGCCTGCCTGCCTGATTGCCCCTCATATTACACTTTTATTATTATAGATAGCTGCCTTACTCCAAGTTGTAAGGACTTGCTTGTCATAAACATAGAAAAGTTGGCAATTAACTAACACAGATGGTCACCAAAAAGGTGACTTACCAAAGGGTGTATAGCAAGTCCTCTTCCATGAAAACGTGCATGTCATGTATTAGATCTGCCTGGGTACATGAAAGAGTGAAGTTTCTATCTGTCTTTGCAATCATATGAGCAAATTGTCTGAGACCCCAGCCCAATCTGGTTTGGTGCTAACAGAATAATAGCTCTTTTTCTTCTTTGCTCCATTGGTGGAGATTTCCTAGAAGTTGTAGGATATCTTCCTTTTAATTTTTCCTCGACACTCTGACTTTACTTATGTCTCTAACCTTTGCTTTTCCTCCATCCTCCACCCACAACAGTAACTTGCTCCAGGCTCATTTCACTTGTGTGTCTAGGAGATCACAAAATGTGTCCACCACCTGAACCATGATTCCCAGCAATCCTGGTGCTCCCTGTGCTCTCAGCTTCCACTTCCAGTCCAGGGGCCGCAGAAATCAAAAGGACTGGGGACTCCAGCTGCCCCTCACCTGGCGGAGCTGACAGGATGGGGACTCCAGAGCATGCCACTCCCCCTTGGCAGGGCTGACAGGACCAGGGATTACAGCATGCACCACTCACCCACTGACTCCTCCTACCCCCAGGCAGAACTGACAGGACCGAGGACTCCAGCTGCAGGGCTGACAGGATCAGGGACTCTAGAGGCGAGGCTGATAGGATTGGGCGCCACCATCTTTGTGACAGAGAGATGGTCAATTTGCATATTACCACTTTATTAGATAGAACTAGTGGACCAGTGCACAAAATTTGAGAAGAGTTCCCTCAGCCCAGCCTGTACCCTCTTGCAATCTGGGACTGCTGTCTTCTAACTTCTCACCTGCCTGCCCATCTGATTGCCCCTAACTGTCTCTGCCTACCTGGCTGCCTACCTGATTGCCCCGATCTTCTCTGCCTGCTTGCCTGATTGCCCCTCACTGCCCTCCCTTGCCAGCGTGCTCTCACCCATACTGCCTCTGCCTGCCTAATCACCCTTAACCGCTCTCCCCTGCCAGCCTGATCTCACCCCCAACTGCCCTCCCCTGTTGGCCTGATATTGTCCCCAAATGCCCTCCCTTGCTGTTCTGATCTCGCCTCCAAATGCCCTCCCCTGAAGGCCTGAAATCACCCTTAACTGCCCTCCTCTGCTGGCCTGATCACCTCTAACTGCCTCTGCCTCAGCCCCCATGACCATGGATTTGTCCAGAAAGAAGTCAGATGTCTGGAAGATGGCTGGTTGACCCGGTCTAATTAGCATATTACCCTTTTAGCTGTATAATAGATTACACAGGATACAATTGCTTAAATGGGGGAAAAATGCCTTTTTCAGCAGGTGGAGATACTCTTGGCAGACAAAAGTACATAATCCCTATATCTGGACTGATATCCAGCCATATGCACTATACTGCCAATCTGGTCATTAAAAAATTGAACTGTTTTCTTATACCTTACACCAAATAGCTGTTGCTTTTAAAATCTCTCCTCAGCCTCCACCTTATGTTCTGCCTTTGCAGTTCACCCAGATTATGTTCTGACTGGTTGGTTGGTTTCTATGCCAGTCAGTGTCAAAGGCTCCACCTCTTAGGCAGCCATTGGATCCTCACAGTTCACCCAGATTTGGTTCTGATTGGTTGGTTTCTAAGCCAATCAGTGTCTCTGAGTGTATCTCCTGGCCTGATCAGAGAGGAGAGGCTGATCAAGAGCTTCCATGGAGGACCAGCTACTGGCAAAGTCCGGAGAGAGAGGCAAAGGCTGATCAACAGCTGCCACGGAGGCTGTAGATAAGTCCCTGCCTCTTCAGGCCTCTCTCCAGGCCTGATCCGCAGCCCCCTCTGCAGTTAGTACTGGGCTGCCATGCCCACAGTGGCAGCAGTTGGTGCTGGATCATCACAGCAACCTAGTACTGACAGCAGGACTGACTTCCCGTGTTCAGTTGAGCCTTTGGTTGTTACAGACCCTGGGTTTTTATATATTAGAAATATTATGTATTATAAAGATATCATTACAAATCTGTATACTAGGATCTACACTTGCAGGAAATGTGACTCTTTAAAACCTATCTTACTCCATTGTCTTTTCTTTGCAAGCACAATACTTTGACAGAGATACAAAATACACAGGCTAATACATAATAAAGAGCCTTAAAAATTATTTTAAGGTTAGTTAACACTGTATAGCTAGCTTATTTTCAGTGACCTGTCTTTTCTCTATATATCAGGGTTATAGAGGCATTCCACTTGGCTTTGGGTACTTTCTCCACTTAGCCCCAGGTTATTTAAAAAACAGTAATGGTTAAAATTTACTAAGTGTCAAAAAGGTACCTGTTATGATCTATAATAATAAAAATGTAATATGCTAATTAGACTGGACATTCTTCTGGATGAAGTCGGGGCTGTGGGAGAAGCCTGAGTTCCAGGTGCCTGCTAGCAGCCAGAAGGAAACCCAGGTCCTGTATGCCAGAGGGAAATTGGTGCCAGAGTTGGGGAAAGGAAGTCCTACTCATGTATGAATTTCATGTATCAGGCCGCTAGTGTTATATTAACTACCCTGTCAAAAATTTAAGATGGCTAACAAAGAACCAAAGAGTATAAAATAAAATCACTCTAACAAAAATCATTCCCACTTAAAGGGAAGAAATATGCTAACCATCAAAACAGCTAATATAAATACTTAACTGAGTATCAAATTTGGGTCTGAGTGTCATAGAAACAAGGGCAAAGGAACACAATATAGGCACATAGTTTTCATTCTAAGAAATGACCAAATCTTTCAGAACAGATACCTTTTCTTTCTTTAAAGGGTAATTCTTGCCCAGCCAGAGTGGCTTGGGTCAACCTATGAACAAGAAGATCACAGTTCCATTCCCTGTCAGGGCACATGCCCAGGTTTCGGGTGCAAGACTCAGTGGTGGGCATGCAGGAGATAGCTCATCAATGATTCTCATCATTGTTGTTTCTATCTTTCTCTCCCTCTTCCTTCTTCTCTAAAATCAATAAAAAAAACATATGTTTTTCAAAAAGGTAATTCTTACATTTGTTTTGGCAGTACATAAACAAAAATTAGATTATATGGTCCTATATAAGGATGACACACACGTTCATGAATTACTCACCATGGAAAAGGTTTCAGGGAGCCCAAGTATCATCTCATAGAACACTTGCTGTTACCTATACTAATAAAAGGGTAATGTGCTAATTAGGGTAGATGTCTTTTAGAGGACGTTCTGGATTTCCGAACATAGCCGCAGCGGCTGCGAAAGCCGAGGCTCAGGCTCATGGGCAGCTGTGGAGGGCCGAGGCATGGCAGTGAAAGATCCAGGCTCAGACAGCCGTGGGTGGCTGCGGAGGGCCCAGGCTCAGGCTCACAATGGCAGCAGCAGTGGGGTAAAGTGGGCGGCACCTTCCCCTGATTTGCCAGGTTATCTCACAGAGGGAGGCCAGACTGTGGCTTAGGCTGGGGGCCGAGGCAAAAGCAGATAGGAGAGATCATGCCAGCAGGGGGGCAAAGTAGGGGCATTATATTGGCGGGGGGGGGCAAGGTAGGGGCAATCAAGCTGGCAGGGGAGCAAGGTAAGTGCGATCAAGTTGGAAGGTGGGCAAGTTAGGGTTGATCAGTGCGGCAGGCAGAGGCAGCTAGCCTAAGCCGGCAATTGGATGTCCCCTGAGGGGTCCCAGATTGGAGAGCGTGCAAGCCGGGTTGAGCCGCCCTCCCATGCACAAATTTCATGCACCAGGACTCTAGTAAGAGATAAAGAAATCATGTTGCTCAGCCAATTAATACAAGACATTTCTGCCATCCATTGCTAAAAGTGAAAGATAGAACCCTGGCAAGTGTAGCTCAGTTGGTAAGGCATCAAAAAGGGCACCCAAAAGGTTGCTGTTTCCATTTCTGGTCAGGGCAAGTGCCAAAGTTATAGGATAGATTGCCCTTAGGGGGGTGTGCAGGAAGCAGCAGATCAATGTTCCACTCTCACATTGATGTTTCTCTTTCTCTCTTTCCCTTCCTCTATATAAAAAAAAATCAATGAAAATATATATTTTTAAAATGAATGTTTACTATGGACTACTCTCAAACATTAGCCTCCATTATTATCTAACATAGGCAGGGTAAAGGGGGCATATTATTTTTGCTGGGCAACAGTTATAAATTAGTACATGTGATCACTCATATTATCAACCTAATAACAAATGGTAAATATACAAAGTAAAAAGAATAGCTAATTTATTTCTATCAGAATGAAATGAACATTGACCACTTATTTACTGAAGATGAAATACCAAGTGTACTATTCTTAAAGCTGAATTTGTCCCAGCAAGACAAGGTTACCTTACTAAACATACTTGGCTTTAAAACTGTATCTGCTAAAAGTACAGGACTAAAGCAGGGATGAAAAGATGAAATCACCTAGTCACTGAAGGTTTTTATGAACCTGAAGGTGTAAATAAATCTAAAATGGCTAGTTTTATAAAATTAACACGATAAAATTTTCAAAAAAGTGTAGATATTAGTAAGTGATCTCTAATTTTCAACAAATTGGAAAGTGATCTTCCAATTTTCAACAAATCTAAAGACTAATAAACTTGATTTCAACCCCCAGCAAAATTCCAGACTGATTAGAAGAAAAGCAACTTAAAAATATATATGATAGCTAATTACTAAGAACTAGCATGGACAGAGTATATCATATAATACTAAACTTCATATTTTTAATAGGGTTACTACATTGTTAGTATATTATAGACTACATACTATATGATTTCCAGAAAGTTATTGACCAAGCTTTAGGGATGATGCTCAAACACAAATGGAAAATGCTAGCTAGAAGGATCAAATGTAAAGATAATATCCACTCTTTGGAATAACTGCTTAAAACTTACAAACTTTAAAAATCTGCTATACTGCCCTAGCCGAATAGCTCAGTTGGTTAGAGTGTCACCCAGGAATGCCAAGGTTTCAGGTTGGATCTTTGGCCAGGGCACATATAAGAATCAACCAATGTATGCATAAATGGGTGGAGTAACAACTCTCTCTCTGCCCTCCCTCCCCCAATTAAAAATGAGAAATTCTCATGAAATTAAAAAGGAAGAAAGGGAGGGAGGAACCTGATATCTCAGTCTATCCCAAGAGTTGGATGCCCATATGCCTTTTTCCTACAGAAGCCAATAATCATCCTCTGTGAAGATACAAAAAGAAAACTAATAAAAGATGTATTTCATTATAACCACTTGTGTATCACCATATGATGTTCAATGGCTTGTTTATCCTTAAAACTAAATATCCCTAATTACTTTAATCATTCTCTCTGTGAAATGATTTCTAAACTTTTAGTTTGGGCATCCTGATGACTATTCCTCTAGAATAACTTTGGCAATTTTCCCATTAAAACTTGGTTGCTTTTAATTAATATATGTGGTTGCACTGGTTCAGTCTAGTAGAAAAATACACCAAACAAAAAGCCAAATCTACAATTGGATTAATTTTAATTGCCGTTTGACAGTTTTCTAACTGTCTTACCACTTGTACAACTCATTTTTCTAAACTTAAATGCAATTTATCATATTCTAGTTCATATAACTTATTTTTAGTCTAATTTTTTAAAAAATCACTTAACATTTTACTGTCTTCTAAATTAATAGACCAAGGAAGACCTAAAAACTATCTTAGGACAATAAAAAGCTGCTATCAAGTATACACTTTTCCCACGGGTAGAAGAGCAATCAAAAGATAAATTGGAATCAAGACTTGGCACACTAAAAGGAGAAAAGTTTCTTACAGATAGAGTTGTTCAACAATGGAATAGGCCAGTTCACAGAGTGTGGTATAAGATCGATACCTGACATCAGAAGCATTCTTCAGGAATCCGGTGGGGTGAGGGAGTCAGATGAGATCACTGTGTATTGGTCAAGTTATGGTGTGATCATTAACAGCTGGAGTTCACTGGGCTAAAATACAGAAACTTGTGTCTAACTTGCACTACATATTTAACACCAGAAAGATGATTCTCTAATAAAGATGTTAGTAAAGTATGGCCCCATGGCCTGTTTTTGTATATCCCTTGAGCTATGAATACCTTTTTCATTTTTAAGGATTTCTGGAAACAATATAAAACAACAAAAAAGAACATATGACAGAAATGGTACATGGCCTGCAAGCCTAAAATATTTACTATCTCCCTTCCGAGTGATGATTCTAAAATTCAGCCTACCTCCATCTTGTGAATGACTCCTTGTTTCTTACGCTAACTGACTTCCATGATAGTTTCTTCAGTTCACACTACAGAACAAATCATCTGGCTCCACTAACTACAATGGGGCTGGGAAGTGTATTGTTTCAACTGCCTAAGGAAGCAGATTACTAGCATGGGAAAGCATTGATGTCTCTATAACTTGTATATTTTATTCTAATTCAAATATTCTACACCAAAAATGATTCTAAATATTTCAAGTATCATTTTCATTTTTAGTATAAATCTTAATCAAATAGTTTTAAACATCACAGCTGTGGTAAAGTAAAAATGCATTAGAGTTAGAACTATGACAAAGAAACTTCATCATAATCTGCAGCATGTCTAGATTAAATTGTTCAGTTTACATAGCCCTCAATTTGTAATATGCCACAATGTTGTTACATTGAATCATAAAACCTTGAAATTTTCAACAGTAAAATAATTTGGAATAAAAGAATTGATGCCTTGCCGAAAATTATGTATACATACTGAGTTTGTAAATAAAGATAAATTATGTTCTATGCCATCAATGCAGGGAAAACTTGGTAATTTGGTCATTTCAAAATCTCAACACTTCTCACTGAATTGATTTAATGAATTATAGAGCATCTGCAAGCTGAACTATATACAATGATAGTGAAATATTTATAAATTGCTCAGCCATATCTACGAAGAATATAAAAGGCATAAATTAGAGTATCTCCTTTTATTTAGCAAAAGAATGTTTCATTATTTGTTAAAAAGACTTCACTTACACAAACATATCCAGCTTTAAAAAATTAGTTCATAGGTCAAAATGAGTTTAAAAAAAACACATGCCCACATACCCACCATATCCCAATCTGTCAGGTATAATAGGAAACTGTAGAAGTATGATAAACATTATTAAAAACCCACACCCATGGCCTGGCTGGCATGGTTCAGTGGTTGAGTGTTGGCCTATGAACTAGGAAGTCATGGTTCCCCTCTCAGGGCACATGCCCAGGTTGTATTTGATTTCCAGTGTGGGATGTTCAGGGGACAGCCAATCAATGATTCTCTCTCATCATTAATGTTTCTCCCTCTTCTTCTCCCTTGCTTTCTGAAGTCAATAAAAAATATATTAAAAAAAACCAACTGAGAATCCAAGATGGTGGCATAGGTGAGCACCTAAACTGCTGTCTCGCACAACAATTTCAAAACTACAACTAAAAGACAGAACGGACATCACCGAGAAGCAAATGAAAGCTGCAAAAAACTGAGGTATGGAGACACACACGTGGAGAGCGCGTGCTGGATTGCTTGGCTGGCTTTCTCTGGTGGGAAGGAGATGGAGATTCCCAATTGCACTGAATCCCAGGTTTGGCTGGAATACATACAGTGGGTGTTTGGACTGTGAAAAGGGAGAAGTGCACGGAAATTTAGAGGAGCCGTGAAAGGGCAGAAGTCTGCGGGCGCGCATTCTTCTGTGTGCAGAGGATGGACTGCTGATTGTGCTGCTGGCTTGTGGGCGGGAGACAGAGCCTACAGACTGCGCCACTTCTAACTCCACTAAACCCCAGATTCGGACGAGACCCTGGAGACCCAGACTCATATGGTCCGGGAGTGCAGGGGAGCCAGAAAGACTGTGGTCTACAGGCACTGCGCTTGTGCACAGGAACTGATCCAGCTATTACCCAGAGACACGTGAGACCCAGGGGCCGCGTAGGGTGGGGCTGACTAGAAGGCAAGGTGGTCCTTAAGCCCTGAGACTCCATCCCTCCCAAGCTCAACAGAGAGGCTTTTGCAGTTTTGCAAGTCTTGTATCATAAGGCTGACTCCAGCACAGAAGTTCTGCCGGCATAGTGAAAATGTGGAGACAAAGGAAGAGATCACAAACAAAAGAAATGGAGGAAAACAAACAACTGGATATAGAGTTCAAAACCACCATTATAAGGTTTTTCAACAATTTCTTAGAAAAGATGAATAAATTTAGTGAGACCCAAGAGAAGATGAAAAAGGACCAACTAGAAATTAAACATATACGGACTGAAATAAAAAATAGTATACAGAGACCTAACAGCAGACTAGAGGAACGCAAGAATCAAGTCAAAAATTTGAAATACTATAAAGAATCAGAAAACATTCAACTGGAAAAGCAAGAAAAAGAATCCAAAAATGTGAAGATAATGTAAGGAGCTTCTGGGAAAACTTCAAGCATATCAACATCAGAATTATGGGTGTGCCAGAAGAAGAGAGAGAGCAAGATACTGAAAATCTATTCGAATAAATAATTACTGAAAACTTCCCCCACCTAGTAAAAGAAATAGACTTACAAGTCCAGCCAGGAAGCACACAGAACCCCAAATAAAAGGAATCCAAAGAGGACCACACCAAGACACACTATAATTAAAATACCAAGAGCAAAAGACAGAGAGAGAATATTGCAAGTAGCAAGAGAAAAACAGTTAATTATCTACAAGGGAGCACCCATACAATTGTGAGCTGATTTTTCAACAGAAACTATGCAGGCCAGATGAGAGTGGCAAGAAATATTCAACGTGATAAATAGCAAGAAACTATAACCAAGAATACTGTATCCTACAAAGCTATCGTTCAGAATTGAAGGGCAGATAAAGAGTTTCACAGATAAGAAAAAGCTAAAGGAGTTCAACACCACCAAACCAGTATTATATGAAATGCAGAAAGGTACTCTTTAAGAAGAGGAAGAAGAAAAAGATAAAAGATAAAAAATTATGAACAACAAATATCTATCAACAAGTGAATTAAAATTTTGATGAACAGAATAAACTGGTGAATATAATAGAATCAGGAGCACAGAAAGGGAGTGGACTGATAATTCTCAGGAGGAAAGGAGTGAGAGGGGTGCAGGAAGAGACTGGACAAAAATCATACACCTATGGATGAGGTCAATGGGGGGGGAGATAAGGGTAGAGGGAAGGGTGGGAGCCAGGTGGAGGGGAGCTATGGAGGGGAAAAAAGAGAAACAAATATAATAATCTGAACAATAAAGATTTAATTAAAAAAACAAAACAAAAAACAACTAAAAACAAAGAAATAAAATCTTTACACTGAAGATTAAATGCCAGGAATAAAGGGAAATTAATAATTTCAGAATGTTATTAAGAAAACTAAAAAACAACTTTTTCTAAAAATCAATTTTAAGAATCTACATCTAATAAGCAAATCATAAAAAAGTAGGATAGTTTCTTCATAAAATATTAATAATCAATTACTAATATCCAAAATGACAATGGAGATATGAGAAATTAAATAATGAATTAGTAGTAAAACATGTAATAACTAAACTCCTAAACAAAGCTCACTAATATTACTATGAAAAAACTATAGTTAGTTATACATTTCAAAGAGATAAAGGGCTCATCCAGTTGGTGTGGCTCAGTGGTTGAGCGCTGACCAGGAGGTCATGGTTCAATTACTGGTCAGGGCATATGCCCGGGTTGCAGACCCTATTCCCAGTTGGGGGTGTGCAGGAGACAGCCAATCAATGATTCTCTCTTATCACTGATGTTTCTTCCTATCTCTCTCTCCTCCCTTCTTCTCTGAAATCAATTTAAAAAATATGTATATTTTTAAGGCCTGTTAGGGCATACTTAAAACATTCATGACAATAGATCTTTTAACCAACAAGTGGTAAGAGACAACCAACTACTAAACAATTGCTATAATATTAAATTGTAGATAGCAGCCAGGCAAATTGTAGTTTCAGAGTAAAAAAATGCAAGGGCCTTGGAGTTCGGTACTACTTAAGTAACTAATAAATGACAAGGTAGCAATTAATGTACTAAATTTATTTTTAATCAAGGATGGGTGGGAAAAGTTAAAAAAAATAAAAGAAGTCAGAAGAAATGCAAGATTGACCCAATGATTTTTCTTTAAAAAAAAATATATATTTTATTGATTTTTTTACAGGGAGAAAGGTAGAGGGATAGATAGAAACATCGATGAGAAGGAAACATCGATCAGCTGCGGCCTGTACATCCCCTACTGGGGATGTGCCTGAAACCAAGGTACAACCCAGGGACTCCCTTCAGTCAGTCCACAGGCTGACGCTCTGTCCATTGAGCCAAACCAGTTAGGGTCCCAATGATTTTTCTAACATCTCAAAATATTTCAGGGAACAAAATATTACACTAATGTTCAGACGTGAACACCAATGAAATGATGAACTCCGTGATAAAAGGATCTTAGTTTTAAGGTTTCATTAAAGAAACAAGTTTAATGTGGAAATAGGTTAAAAAGTAGTAATCTTTATGGTTTAACTGTATTTTGACTTTCAGCAAACAAAAAAATCCTTCAAGTTCTGCCAAAGGTGTCAGTTAGGTCACAGGTATTATCGGCAAATAACTTAAAAATATTTCAAAGTTATTATATATATAGTAGAGGCCCATTGCATACAATTCGTGTGTGCATATGTGTGTGTGTGTGGGGGGGGGGGTTGAGAGGGTTCCTTTAGCCCAGCCTGTACCCTCTCCAATCTGGGATCCCTTGGGGGATGTCCATCTGCCGGTTTAGGCCCAATACCAGGGATCAGGCCTAAAATGGCAGTCGGACATCTCTGTTACAATCTTGGCCTGATGGCTCCTAATCGCTCACCTGCCTACCTACCTGCCTGCCTGGTTGCCCCTAACTGCCACCCCACCAGCCTGATTGCCCCTCATTGTCCCTGCATGCTGGCCTGATTGTCCCTAACTGCCCAGTGCAGGTGGCCAGGTCACTCCCAACTGCCCCCTCCCTGCCAGCCTAGTCGTTCATAACTGCTCCCCCTTGCCAGCTTGGTCACCCCTTATTGCCCCCCCCCCTGCTGGTTAGATCGCCCCAACTGCCCCTCTGCTGGCCTGGTCACCCCCAGCTGGCTAAGTTACCCCTCACTACTGCCCCTGTTGGCCTGGTTGCCTCTTACAGAACCCTCCTACCCCGCCACCAGCTTGGTAGCCCCACATAGCCTGCTGTTCAGTTGTTTGGTTATCCCTCACTACCCCCATGCCAGTCTGGCCACTCCCCATTCAGCCTGCTTGTTCAGTCATTTGGTCATTCTTTACTAACCGCCCTGCTGGCCTGGTCATAGGCAGCCAGGGCAGGTCAAGGCTTGTGCTGCTGGTAGTGGCAGCAGCAGAGGTGTGATGGGGGTATGGCCTTCCCCTGATCATTGGGTTGCCTCCCAACCCTGGGGGCTCCCAGACTGTGAAAGGGGGCAAGCCAGGCTGAAGGACCCCCCACTCCAGAGCATGAATTTTCAAGCACCAGGACTCTAGTATACATGTATTTATTTATTTCATAGAGGAAGGAAGAGGGAGAGAGCGCTAGAAACATCAATGATGAGAATCATTGATTAGATGCCTCATGCATTTCCCAACTGGGGATAGAGCCTGCAATCCAGGCATGTGACCTTGATGTGAATTGAACTGCAGCCCTTCAGTCTGCAGGCTCATTCTCTATCCACTGAGATAAACCGGCTAGTGCTCAAAGTATTTTTAAAAACACAATTATGATTTTAAAGGCTTAAAACTATACTTAGAAATGGAAAATATTGACCAAATCACCATGAGTTATGTTCAGAGACCTTAGTTTGATAAAAATAAAAAATTTCCCAGCTTTCTTGGCAACTAGTTCCAAAAGCTGACAATATAGCAAGAATTAAAATGTTCTTTCATAAATCTCCCCAAACTACCTAATTTTCTGTAGTCAGTTAATACACATTATCAATAAATGCCCCAATTGCTACAGCTCCAACAACCTTCAATAAAGTTTCATTGTTGCCCTGATCAGTTTGGTTCAATAGTTAGAGCATTGTCCTGTGGACTAAAAGGTCACAGATTCAATTCCCAGTCCTGACCAGGGGTGTATGCAGTAGGCAGCCAATCAATGTGTCACTCTCATATTGATGCTTTTTTCTCTCCCTGCCTCCTTCCCTCTTTAAAGATCAATGGAAAAAATACTCTTGGGTGAGTATTACACAAACACAAAATTTAATTGTTGGCCTACTCATTTCCTTAGCTCCCATTCACAAGTGGTGAAATGATGATGACAATAAAGATGATAAATGACTAATACTTGAGTGCCATATGGCAGATGCCATAGTCTGGTCTGAATGTTTGGTTCCCCTAAATAGAAGTCATATTGAGATACTGCTAAAGTAGGGCTATGGAAGGTACTTAGATCCTGAGATCGTAATTTATGGAGCCCTCATGAATGGGATTAGTGCTCTTACATTGGACTTCCAGCCTCCACAACTGTGAGTGAGCAACAAATTTCTGCTGTTCAGAATTCATCCAGTGTTTATTATTTTGTTACTAGAGGTCCAGTGCATGAATTTGTGCACAGGTGGGATCTGGCCAGCCCATCCTGATAGGGATGGGGGGCAATCAGTAATAGCAGGGCCGGATGGCTCCGCCCCATGGTCAAACTCCCAATAGAAGGGACAATTTGTATATCAACATTTTATTATATAGGATGGCAGCTCAAACTGAAAAGATAATGAGTGCCAAACACATTTATATAACTTTAGTCACTTAATCCTCAAAATAATTCTGAAATAGCTATATATTAATCCCCATTTTAGAGATGGGGGGAAAAAGGCAAGGAAGGTTTGTATAAACTGCCTAAAGCTTTAAAGCCCATAAAATTTAATTAATGTTAAATAAAATAAAAAATTCATTCTATACTAGCCACATTTCAAGTCTATGTAGTCACATGTGGCTAGTGGTCACCTGTTAGAAAGTATATATAAGGAACAGTTTCACTGTACAAAGTTTTATTGGACTGTTCTGATCTGTTCACATTCTTAGCCAATATATTAACCAAAAAAACAATTCTACACTCCCTTAGCTATCATCCCTCTTATTATCTCTATCCCTCCAGGCAATGGCAACTACTATTGACTTTGTGCCTCTTCTGGACATTACATATTGACCATACAATATGAGTTTTATGTGTGTATCTTTCTTTACTCAGCAAGTGTTCAAGGCTCATTCCTTTTTGTTATCATATTATATTCCACTACATTGATATATTACCGTTGGTTTTTCCCTTCATCAATTGATTGAACATTTTGGTTGTTTCTACTTCTTCATTATAATGAATAATGTCATTATGAACATTCATGTACATGTTTTGTGTAGACTTACATTTTGTTTCTCTTGATTATATGCCTAAAGAGTAGAATTCCTGAGTCATTTAAATGTTTAACTCTGAGGAACTGCAGTTTTTCCAAAGTGTGCCATTTTTTGTTATTACAGCTGATACATGAGAATTCCAATTTCTCTATATTCTTAACAATACTTATTACTTGACTTTTTGAGTATAGACACAACAGTGGGCTTGAAGTGGTATCTCACTATAGTTTTAATTTGCATTTCCTTGATGGCTGAAGCTATTTTTTAAGTTGACTCTTGAATGTGACAGAGGTATTATGTCACCAGCACAAAGTAAGATGTTTGTATATTTGCTAGAATAGGATGAACAGAAACTACTTCATTTTTTGTACTAATTTGCAAGGGCTGCCACACAAAATCCTACAATTGGATAGGCTGAACAACAGAAATTTATTGTCTCACAGTTGTGAAGGCCAGAAATAAAAAATCAAGGTGTTGGCAAGGTTGATTCCTTATGAAGTATATATTCCAGGCCTCTCTCCTTGGCATGTAAATGGCAATATTCATATTTATATGTCAATTTCCTCACATAAGTATCTGTATCTACATTTCCCTTTTTATACAGATATCAATTACATTGGATTAAGAGTTCACCCTGCTCTTGTATGACTTCATCTTAACTAATTATACCTGGAATGACCCTATTTCCAAATTAGGTCACATCTGAGGTACTGGGGGTTGGACTTCAACATAAGAATTTGGGAAGGGGCAATTCAACATGTAGCAATATTTTTTAAAATTTATGGTTTAAAAAAGGTGACGTCGAAGAAATACATAGATTCCCTATTAAAACTAGATCTTACTCTGTCAAAATGCCTTTCCATGAACTATGATTTCTACTGGTGCTGTTATGAACATTTTCCAGCATTAACAGAAGCCTAAGACTTTTATTGTGACCACATGGTTTGGTTGTTGAAGCAATCAAAGAAAGCTAATAAGTGGAGGTTCTCTTAAAGAAAGAAACATTAGTCTGATAAAAAATCACAATAGTACCTCTACATTTCAGAAGCTTTTGGCAGTTCATAGGATTTCAACTTTTTCATTAGTGCCTTATTTTTCATTGTACCTTAATGTTCTTTTTGTAAAAAAATATAAAAGTATTTTATACAATGTTGTTACAAAGGTTTTTGTTTTGTTTTTTTAAATATATTTTATTGATTTTTCAGAGAGGAAGGGAGAGGGATAGAAAGTCAGAAACATCGATGAGAGAGAGAGACATCGATCAGCCGCCTCCTACACACCCCACACTGGAGATGTGCCCGCAAGCAAGGTACATGCCCCTGACCGGAATCGAACCCGGGACCTTTCAGTCTGCAGACCGACGCTCTATCCAACTGAGCCAAACCGCTCTCCGCATGTTACAAAGTTTTGAAGACTAGAAATGAAAAGGTTCTTTAAAAAACACTGAATTTGTTCCAGATGTATAGATTAAACTATTTTTAAAATAGCCTAATGACACAGGCATCAGAATTTTGGTATCAGTATTCCTTAGACACTTCACACTTTAAATTTAAAAGTGTGAAAACTCTAATTATAGACATTTATATAATGACTCTTGAAAATAATTTCACTTATTAAGACAGAATTTTAGCCTTAGATGGTTTGGCTCAGTGGACAGAGCATCTGCCTGTGGACTGAAGGATCCTGGATTCGATAACAGTCAAGGGCACATGCCCAGATTGAAGGTTCAATCCTCAGTATGGGGTGGGCAGGAGGCAGCCAATCAATGATTCTCTCTCATCATTGATGTTTCTCTCTTTTCCTCTCCCTTCCTCTCTGAAAAATAAAACTATAATAATAAAAGCATAATATGCTAATTAGACTGGACATCCTTCTGGACGACCTTCTAGATGAAGCTGGGGCTGCAAGGGAAGCCTGGTTCCTGGGTGCCTGCTGGCAGCTGGAGGGAAGCCCAGGTCCTGGGGGCCGGCGAAAAGAAGGCCTATTCTTGCAGGAATTTCGTGCACCAGGCCTCTAGTAAAAAAATATAAAAAGACAAAATTCTAATTTAAACTTAAAAGGATCTTAGATTAGGTTATAAGAACTAATTGAGAACCCTATATTATTGAGTATTTTTGCATGTCTTAGTCCTCCGAAAACAGCTTGGAACTATACAGTATCTAATTATTCTATATAATAAAAGGCTAATACACAAGTAGACAAAACAGCAGAAGAATCAGTTGCTATGATGTGCACTGACCACCAGGGGCAGATGCTCAACACAGGAGCTGCCACCTGGTGGTCAGTGCACTCCCACAGGGGGAGCACTGCTCAGCCAGAAGCCCTGAGCCAGGCTTATGGCTACTGAGTGTAGTGGTGGTGGCAGGAGCCTCTCCCGCCTTCATGGCAGTCGGACATCTCCTAAGACGGTGGTCAGCAAACTGCGGCTCATGAGCTACATGTGGCTCTTTGGCTCTTTGAGTGTGGTTCTTCCACAAAATACCATGGCCTGGGCAAGTCTATTTTGAAGAAGTGGCATGAGAAGATGTTTGAGTTTAAAAAACTGGGTCTCAAAAGAAATTTCAATCGTTGTACTGTTGATATTTGGCTCTATTGACTAATGAGTTTGCCAACCACTGCCCTAAGGGCTCCTGGACTGCGAGAGGGTGCAGGCTAGGCTGAGGGAACCCACAAGTGCACGAATTTTGTGCACCATGCCTCTAGAATTTGTTATAAATAGCCTCAATTGTTCATAAGAAAAAAGATAGCCATACTCCTGATCACTTAATTACTTTACAAAGCAGCCAATATTTAGGCTTCTATTACATGTATCGAACAGTTGAACACATTTTACCCATCTATCTATCTATCTATCTATCTATCTATATAAAAGGCTAATATACAAAGTGTCCCTTCAGGAGTTTGCTCGTTATGATGTGTGCTGATCACCAGGGGGCAGCGCAGAATACCTGGGCTTCCCTCACAGCCCCAGCTTCATCTGGAAGGTTATCCGGAGGATGTGTAGTCTAATCAGCATATTACGCTTTTATTATTATAGAAGATATTTTAAAAAATGGACAAGGAGCCTGAATAATCAACAGAAGACTTGCTGGAAGGGTACCCTGGTAACAGAGGATGGAAAGTGGAGACAGCATAGAGACTGGTAGAAGGTGTGGGGGCACAAAAGGGCTGACCAGGCTCCGACAGACAGCATCTGATGTTGTGGAGAGAGATCACAGCTCACAGCTGTGGTGGTTACCACCTTGTCTCTGGCAGAGTGGACTGGAGCTGAGTGAGAGATGCCAGGATTGTGGATGGGGGTGGGTGGGGGCGGGGATCTGGGGTTAGAACTCAGAAATCAGACACCCTGGTTTCCTGTGGTGAGTCATTCATTCCCTTGCTGTGGAGGCCATATTCCTCATGTAGGCATTAACTATACAGGTGGCTTTTCCCTGTGGGGAAGACCACTGATCCACCTATTCGGGGAAAGGAGGAAACACCTTGCTCCACAGCAGCTCAGGCCCATTAAGAGACTGAGATTGAGAATAACAATTAGCTTTTAGGCAGAAGCAATAGCCCCATCCTGTTGAAAAGAACTCTTGCCACACCTGTGGACCATTGCCTGAGGGCAAATCACAACAAAATCCTATCATTTTGTAGATAGAGGCTGTGGTCTCTGGAGGCTTCGAATCTTTACCTGATCTAATTATTCAGAAACAGCATTTGACACTGGCCTGCACTAGAGATTGAGAGGCATAGCAGATCTACTTAATACACAGTCACAAACCAAAACAGGAAGCGTGGATCCAGAGACAGGGAAGCATGGGACTGTGGGGATGGGGTGGAAGGTAGGGGTAGGGGGGTAATCAACTAAGGACCTTGTGGGCATATACAAAGGGTTGGTGAGGTCCTGGGGCAGGAGTGAGATTGGGGGTGGGGGTGGTAGGGGTGGGCTGAAGGGGGTTAATAGGGGAACGAAGAGACATATGTAATACTTTGAACAATAAAGAATTATTTTAAAAAACGGGCAAAGAATCTGAACAGGAATTTCCCCAAAGATATGCAAATGGCCAAACAAGTAAATCATTAGGGACATGTAAATAACCATAAATATTACCTTACACATATCAATACTTACTATTAAAAGAGCAAAAAGTCAAAACCGGTTAGGCTCAGTGGATAGAGCGTCGGCTTGCAGACTGAGAGGTCCCAAGTTCGATTCCGGTAAAGGGCATGTACATTGGTTGCGGGTGCATCCCCAGTAGGGGGCGTGCAGGAGGCGGCTGATGGATGTCTCTCTCTCATCGATGTTTCTAACTTTTTCTCCCTCTCCCTTCCTCTGTGAAAAATCAATAAAATATATTTTTAAAAAAAGAGCAAAAAATAACAAGTGTTGGTGCAAGTGTGGAGAAACTAGCAACTTTGTGCATTGTTAGTGTGAATGCAAAATAGTGCAGGCGTCATGGAAAACAGTAAGGTGATCCTGAATATGGAATAACTATTTTGACCCGGCAATTTCACTTTTGGGTAAAACAACCAAAAGAAATGAAAAAAAGAAGGGGTCTCAGAGATGTATGTCCATCCGTGTTCATAGCAGCATTCTTCACAATAGCCAAAAGCTAAATACAACCTAAATGTCCATCAACAGGTAAATAATAATAAAAAAAGTGGTCTATACAGACAATGGGATATATTTAGCCTTAGAAAAGGAGGAAATTGTCATACATGCTTAAATAGAACAAACCTTGAGGACATTATGCTAAGTGAAATTATCCAGTCACAAAAAATGAAAATACTGTTATGATTCCACTTAAGGGATTTAGAGAAGACAGATTTACAGAGACAAAATAGAATGGTGGATTCCAGGAACTGGGAAAGAAGGTTATAGGGAGGAGCTGTTTAATAGATAGTTTCAGATTGGCAAAATGAAAGGAATTATGGAGATTGGTGGCACAGTGATGTGGATGTACTCAACATTTCTAAACTGTAAACTTAAAGATAGTTAAGCTAGTAAATTTTATGTGTATTTTGCCACAATAAAAATAGTGTGTATCTTCTTTTAATACCACCCACATATCAGAAAAAGTATAGAAAGGAGAAATGAAGTTCAGGACACAGGCCTCAGTGTCCCCTTTTGTTTCACAATAGAGAGAACAATGAGTTACTGTGAAACAAAATGGATGAGCAAGGGGCTAACTTTCTGAAAGGTTCTTATTGAAGTTATTGTCATAGAACTAATGAAGTATACTATAAACTTTTTTTCCTAGGTTACTATTCTTTATTCTTAGTGATTACCAGTTCCTGTTATGCCAAAATTCAAAATAAGATGTTAATTAACACAGAGTTCTGAATATCAAATCTTTTAACTAGGCAGAAGACAAGTTTCCCAATCAGCCTTGAAGATATGCCTCAGTGCAGAGGGGGAAAAATGAGACTATCAAGAATAAGGGCAGTCCAGTATTCATGGGCAAACTGATCTAATGTCAGTGTTGAGACTAGGATATGGACATGAGGTTAATGAGATGTGATTTATCAGCTCATTTAAAAAAAGGGTATCTATCTGCTACAGTCTGTAATCATTTCTTACTGGAATCATACTTAACTCAAGGGAGAAAACTTTTAATCAAGTCAATGATTTAACAGCATTTTAGCTTCAAGTTGAAAATATCTGAATTTATGAAAAGAAAATTTCTTTTTCTAAATCTTTTACTAAATAGAATATTCTAGAGGTGTAACCTTGATCTCTACTTTATTCTCAAATCAACACAGGATATATAATTACATTTCAATTTACAAACATTTATTAAGAACAGTGTAGAAGCGATTATTATTAAGCTGACCAAGTCTTTGACCCAAGTTAAGTTTAAAATGGAGCAGTGTAGGGGGAGGCAGGTTGAAGTGGATGACACAAGGTACAGGGTAATAATTTATGAAAATGACACATATAAATATGGTGCCACAAGAGAATATATGGGAGAGAGCACTTCTGAGGTATGTTTTAAAAAAGAAATTGGCATTTAAAAACAGGCTATGGAAACATGTGACATACATAATTGGGGTTGGAGGAAGGACTAGTAAATGGTTATTCCAGTTAGAGTATGAGCAGAGACTTGAAAGTGAGAAACTTCAAAAGGATTTCAGGGAATGCTCAGTTGTTTGATTTTAGGTAGGGTTAACTCTAAGGGTTAAGAAATGGTGAGGTAAGAATTAAGGCAGGATATTGCTCCCATTGCAAGAAAGTGCAAATACAAGGAAATGTGTAAATGTCAGGAAAGCATCTCAGGTAGAGAAAGGAGCAAGTGTGCAGATTCATTAGGACGTCCTCTTCTCACTGTCTTCACTCACATCATAATATACTTTCTTTCTCATAATTTTTCCTACCTTCTTCAGTCCAGCCAATCCTTATCCTTTTGAACTTCTTAAACATTTGTTATTTGAAGGCCTTCATTTGGTATGTAACTACTTGCTCTCATTTTCCTTGTAAAATACGCACAATTGAAGTCACTAGCTCTTGAATTTTTGAGAGAAAAGGAACTATTCCACAAACATGGATAAGTGTTAGTAATTATCCAATGTAAATCATCTTTCTGTGCTTAATTCATGACAGTTTCCTCACATTAAATTAATGGGCCATTTCATTTTTGCACCCATATGCTTAGAAGACAATTCATAATGGTGACGTGCCATAATATCAATCTAAAAAGCCAGCACCTCTTCAAAATATATACTTTGAATACATGCAGTTTATTGTATGTCAATTATACTTCAAATTCCAAAGAGTTTCAAATGAAATATTATGGTGCGGGTAATTATACTTAAGCAGGTTGCTTGGTATTATAGCCATAGAAGAACTGGCTTAAGGTTCTGACTAATGGAGATACATGATCCAACAGCTATGCTGGGGTACAGATAAGTTCCAACCTTTCCAGTCATTTCTTACTTATGTGTCACTGGTGCTGAAGGGTAATAAATCAAATAAGCAAGAATGAATGATTCAGTTTAAGACTCCATAAATAATTAGTGCACATTACTTTGAGTCAAATATGACTCAAATTAAAAACAAAGTTTATACAATTAGCAAAATATATATACATATATACATATATGTATATGTATGTGTGTGTATGTGTATGTATGTATGTGTGTGTATATGTTTATATATATATATATCTTAACACCCAAATGTGCCCTGGCTGGTTTGGCTCAGTGGATAGAGCGTCAGCTGCATATTGAAGGGTCCCGGTTCAATTCCAGTTCAGGGCATATGCCCCAGGTTGCAGGCATGATCCTCAGTGTGGGGCATGCAGGAGACAGCCCATCAATGATTCTCATCATTGTTGTTTCTCCCTCTCCTTTCCTCTCTGAAATCAATAATTTATTTAAAAAAGAAAAAGAAAGAAAACCCAAATGTGTATCTTTGACACCTGTATAAAAATACAGATGTTACAATTACCTGATTCACAACTAAGCATTTGTGCAAATATTAAATCCCACTGATCCCTATCTCCTGGCCTCTGTTCCCCAAACCCATTCTATCTTCTTTTTAACATGTCCTCAAGATCTGAAATACTTTTTCTACCTCCCTCCTCCCCATTAATTTTTGCTTCTTGTTCTCAGGTATGAAGAGCATCAAGAAGGCAGAGGTATGTATGCCTTTAAGAACAGAAGCAAATTAATTAGTAGCCATATCAAGGATCTTAATGCATCTTTCACAAACAAGAACCTTAACTATACCTTATCTTAGTAATAGCATTTCTGTAAACATTTTCACTAAACCCACATAAACTGAGAAAAACATGACATGAGAAAACATAAGTCTTTTCTAAAATTAAATAGGTGTTAAATGCTAATAAACTACAAGTAGATAGATATAAGCTGCATTTAACATTAAGTCAATAATCTTAACCTGTCACCTATTTTATCATCGGGTTTTCCATTTCAATAGTAAAGTAAATGCAAATAAAAAAGTTGTGTAGCAGCTAAATGCAGTTGTCCAAAAAAATCCACAAAGTAATATTCATGTGCCACAAATATAGCTTGAACACTAGACTAAAAAACATCACTCCTCTTCTGCTTAAATTTAAAAATCAGTATTCATTAAGAAGAAAATCAACAGTCACAAAAAGCTGTGGATGTGTACATTGGACATTATACCAGGATAAAATCTTTTGTGTAATGTAACAGGGGAACCAGAAAATTTTCATTCTCAATTTATCATATGGACTTAACAAAATTTTAGAGTTGGAAAACTTTCCAGAAAATAAATATTCTAAAACTGTAACAAGTAGAAATGACAACATTTACTTAAAGCAAGCAAAATCCTATATAATAAAATGCTAACATGCAAATTGTCCCTTAGGGAGTTAGATTGACCAGGAGTTTGATCAATCACTATGACGTGTGCTGACCACCAAAGGGCAGCACAGAATGAAGGAAGGCCCTTCAGGCAGCTGAAAGGTCCCGACTGGCCCTCATCACCAGCTAGGCCTTGGGACCCTACCCGTGCATGAATTTTATGCACAGGGCCTCTAGTGCATTCGTAAAAGAAAAAGTTATGCCTCTCTGAAACAAGAGTGATTCATATATAATGTTAATGTCAGACTAACATTCTTTAAAAACTTCTACCTCCAAAATTCAATGACTTTATATGGTGAAATGCTAAGTTCTAGGAAGACACACTCTTAATTATACCTAATTAATATAAACACCTAATTGCCCCCCCCAAGAAGATGGCGGTGTAAGTAAATGCCTATATTCGCTATCCACCACAACCACATCAAAATTACAACTAAAATACATAACAACCATTACCCAGAACCACTGGAAATCTGGCTGAATAGAAATTCTACAACCAGAGAAGTAAAGAAGAAAGCACACCAAGACTAGCAGGAAGTGCAGAGGCATGGGATGGGCTGGTCTAGCACCCATGTGTGCCACTTTTTTATTTGGAAGGGAGATCGCCTCTGTGGAGGGTGCCGAAAGAAGAAAGGGGTCCCAGCTCCACACCAGACACCCCGGAACAGGATCCCAGAGCAGGAAAAAGAAGTCCTTGTGTGCAATAAGAACTACCAGCTGTAAAAAACAGTGCAGATTGGAGCTCAGTGACACAGAGGCTGCTGGAGACCCATTTATACCTCTTAAAAGGCTAGCACCATGAACTGAACTTACAAGGTCCTGCTTCTTCTGAGCTCCAGCACCAGGGGCAAGGCTCTGGAGAACACAGACACATATGAGGAGGAACTGGACTGTCTGGTATTGGGTCAAGAACTTGGGGGCGGCTTTCTCCCAAATGGGAGGTGCCTGCAAGGATCATTGTTCTTATGGTGGGATCTCCGGGGTCACAGGGCTGACTTGCAGCATTTCTGTTTGCTCTGCCCTGGTGAGTCCCTAAGGTCCTGCCTCATTCAATTTACAACTCCATCCAAGTTGTGCACAGTGGCTTTTGCATATGAATGGTCTTTCCCTGCTTAGAGTAAAATCTGTCAAATAAGCTGCAGCTGGGTTAGGGGGCTCCAAACCTATCAATAAAAAGCCCAAGACCTGTCAACAGCACCAGCCTGCCCTACTTCACAGCTGGGCCTCATCTGGACACTTCCAAACCTAATACAAAGAGGAGGAATCTGCAGATCTCTCGGTAGCTCCTATTGGGTGGCCCCAGGCAGTAGCTGACTTTGCACCTCCCTGGAGACCCAAGAGCCAGTATAGCCAGTGGTCAGTGTCAGACTATACGGGATGACAACTCTACACATCCACAGTGACACACTCAAGGGGTAGACTCAGTAAGCACCAAAGCCCCACTGAAGCAAGTCCCAAGGGGTGTCTCCTGCACAGCAACTCTCCCACTATAGTTACAGTTGGTCCTCACAGCCAATTTGGCCTGGAGGTCAATTCCCCTCAGTGACACTAATAGCAATCAAGTCTCAACTACAATAAGACTGTGCTCACAGCCCACAAAGGTGTGGACATAGGCCTCCCAGCTCATGTGACTGTGGAGGCTGAGCCACTGGGCCTATAGAGCATCTACTACACAAGGTCCCTCTACCAACTCAAGGAGACCTAGCAGCCCTACCCAATACATAGAAACAAACACAGGGAAGCAGCTAAAATGCGGAGACAAGGAGGCATGTTGCAAATTAAAGGAATGGAAGAGAGCAACTACTTGATATAGAGTTCAAAACCACAGTTATAAGGTTACCCAAAAATCTTCTAGAAACCTCCAAAAATTAGAAAAGTTAGAAATTAAGCATACACTGACTGAAAAAAAGAATAATATACTAGGATTCAACAGTGAAGTGGAGGATTCTGAGAATCAAATCAATGATTTAAAATATGCAGAAGCAAAAAAAAATCCCAACCAGAAGACTAAAAAGAAAAGAGAATCCAAAAATATGAGGATGGTGTTAGGAACTTTTGAGATATCTTCAAGCATACCAACATTCACAATGTGAGGTGTGAGAGGAGAGAGTGCATGATATTGAGGACTGTTTGAAGAAATAATGACAGAAAACTTTCCCTAAGAAATAGACTTACAAGTCCAGGAAGCTCAGGGAGTTCCAAACAAGAAGAACCCAAAGAGGATTACACCAAGACACATCATAATTAAAATGCCAAAGGCAAAAGACAAAGAGAGAATCTTAAAAGCAAGAGAAAAGCAGTTAGTTACCAATAAGGGAATGCCCATATAACTGTCAGCTGATTTCTCAACAGAAACTATGCAGCTCAGAAGGAAGTGGCAAGAGATATTAAAAGTGATGAATAGCAATGATCTATAATAAAGATTACTCTATCCAGAAACCTATCATTTAGAATTGAAGGTCAGATAAAGAGCTTCACAGACAAGAAAAGCTAAAGGAGTTCATCACCACCAAACCAGTATTATATGAAACTAGTGACCTGGTGCACAAAATTCGTGCACATTAAAAGGAGATTAGAAGAAATAATTTAATTTAATATTGCTATTTGCCCTTTCTCTATAATTGAAATGTCAGAGATGAAAGAAAATTAGTAAAATGTATATGAAAACCTTTCTCCTGTCAGAGTCTGGGGCACACCACGGGACCCAGAGTCAAGTCCCTACCACCCACATGCACCTCAAAATCGCATGAGACCCAGACCTGGCCGTCCCCCCCCTCCTATTTGACTAGATCCACACCCGGCCAGTCCCATCCTTGTCAAGCCCTGCCAGGCAGGGGGCATAGCCTCAGCCCCTGGCACCAGGACAAGGGGCATGGCCTGAGGTGCCCCAGCCCAGACCGGGAGAAGGAAGGGGCATGCCTTGAGGTCCTCCATAAAGCTCTGCCATGTGGGGGACATGGCCTGAGATCCCCTGTCAAGCCGCGATGGGTGGGGGGCATGGCCTCAGTTCCCTTAACCCAGCACTAGGGTTGCACCTTGAGGTCCCCCGTCAAGCCCCACTGAGTGGGGGGGCACAGCTGAGGACCCCTGTCAAGCCCCGCCGGACAGGGGGGTCCAGTCTGAGGTTCCCCAGCCAGGTGTTGGGGAGGGGGATGCAGCCTCAAATACCCTGTGTCAAGCCCCATATGGTGGAGGGCGTGGCCTAAGGTCCCATGGCCTGGCCCTGGGGCAGGGGGATCAGCCAAGTCCCCTAGCCGAGCACCAGGATGAGAAGCACACCTTGAAGTACCCCGTCCAGCAACTCTGGGCGGGGGTGTGGCCTCAGGTTCCCTGGCCTGGCACTGGAGCGGGGAGTGTGGCCTGAGGTCCCCCAGTGTATTGCCAGGGCAGGGAGCATGGCCCGAGATCCCCTGTCAAACCCTGCCTTGTGGGGGAATGGCCTGAGGTCCCCAGTCAATCCCTATAGGGACAGGGGACGGCAGGGGAGGACGTAGCCTCAGGGCCTTGCTGATTGCTTGTTAAGGCTACTTATGGGAACTTGTCTTCAGTTGTGGGTGCATCCATCTTTTTGACAGAGTGATGGTCAATTAGCATATTCCCTCTTTATTAGATGTTGAAGGGTATGCTTTAAGAAGAGGAAGAAGAGAAAAAGATTAAAAATATGAACAGAATGGCAACAACTACATATCAACAACTGAAATCTAAAAATCAAAATAAATGAATAAGAAATCTAATGGGGAGAATCCAAGATGGCGGCATAGGTAAACACCTACACTGCTGCCTCGCACAACAATTTCAAAACTACAACTAAAAGACAGAACAGACATCATCCAGAACCACAGGAAAGCTAGCTGAATGGAAGTTCTACAACTAGAGGGAAAGAGAGGGGCTCACAGAGACCCAGAGGGGCTGCAAAAGCTGAGGTACGGAGACGCGGGTGGAGATAGCGGGTGCCAGAGTACCTGGCTGGTTTTCTCTGGCAGGAGGGAAACGGAGACTCTCAAAGGCATTGAACCCCTTATCTTACAACACTAAACCCCAGATCCAGCCGAAACTCATACGGGGGGAGTTTGGACTGTGAAAAAGGAGAAGTGCACGGAAATTTCGGGGAGTCGCAAAAGATCAAAGGCCTGGTGGCACGCACGGCACTGCGCACAGGACAGATTGCTGATTGTGCCTCTGGCTTTCGCGACTGGGCGGGAGACAGACCCTCCCAACTGTGCCATTTCTGAGTCCACTGGGCCCCTATTTCGGGCGAAACCCTGGACTTGTGTGGTCCTGGTGCTCAGGGGAGCTGGAAAGGCAGCAGTCTAGAGGCACTGCGGGCGTGCGTGCACAAGGACCGCTCCAGCGATTACCCAGTCACATGAGACCTAGGGGCCGTGGAGTGTGGGGCTGACTGGAAGGCAAGGTGGTCCCTTAAGCCCTGAGATTCCACCCATCCCAAGCTCAACAGAGGCTTCTTCGGTTTTGCAAGTCTGGTATCATAAGGCTGAATTTAACACAGAAGTTCTTCCGGCATAGTGAAAATGCCGAGACAAGGGAAGGGATCACAAACAAAAGAAATGGAGAAAAAGAAACGACTGGATATAGAGTTCAAAACCACACTTATAAGGTTTTTCAAGAATATGCCAGAAAAGTTGGATAAATTTAGTGAGACCCAAGAGGAGATGTAAAAGGACATACTAGAGACACTGACTGAAATAAAAAATATTATAGAGTCCTAAGAGCAGACTAGAGGATGGCAAGAATCAAGTAAAAAATATGAAATATAAAGAAGCAGAAAACATTCAACTGGAAAGCAAGAGAAAAGAATCCAAAAATGTGAAGACAATGTAAGGAGCCTCTGGGACAGCTTCAAGTGTACCAACATCAGAATTATGGGGGTGCCAGAAGAAGAGAGACAGCAAGATACTGAAAACCGATTTAAAGAAATAATGACTGAAAACTTCCCACATCTGATAAAAGAAATAGACTTACAAGTCCAGGAAGCACACAAAACCCCAAATAAAAGGAATTCAAAGAGGACCACACCAAGACACATCATAATTAAAATACCAAGAGCAAAAGACAAACAGAGAATATTGAAAGCCGCAAGAGAAAAACAGTTTATTACCTACAAGGGAGCACCCATACGAAACTCAGCTGATTTCTCAACAGAAATGATGCAGGCCAGACGGGAGTGGCAAGAAATATTCAACGTGATGAATAGCAAGAACCTACAACCAAGAATAATCTATCCAGCAAAGCTATCATTCAGCATTGAAGGGCAGATAAAGAGCTTCACAGAGAAGAAAAAGCTAAAAAAGTTCATCAACTCCAAACCAGTATTATATGAAATGCTGAAAGGTAGTCTTTTAGAAGAGGAAGAAGAAAAAGGTAAAAGCCAAAAAATTATGAACAACAAATACATATTTATCAACAAGTGAATCTAAAAATTAAGTGAATTAAAAATTTGATCAACAGAATAAACTGGTGAATATAATAGAATCAGGAGCACAGAAAGGGAGTGGACTGATAATTCTCACGGGGACAAAAATTATAAAGCATCAAACAGACTGTGAAATTACAGCAGGAAGATTAAAGTTAGGTGTAGTAGATAAGTGATCAATCAAAGGACTTTTATGCATGCATATAAGCATAACCAATGATCACAGACACTGAGGGATTGGGGTATGCTTCGGGGGGGGGAATGGGGAGATATGTATAAAAATTAATAAAAATTAATAAAAAGAATAAAAAGAAATCTAATGAACAGGATGAACTGGTATATAAAATAGAATCAGAGGTATGGAAATGAAACTGACGATTCTCAGAGGGAAAGGAGGCTGGAAGAGATTAAATAAAGATCTTATATGCATATATGCATTACCTATGGACACACACAATAGGGTGGTGAAGGCCTGGAGCAGGGTGGGAACTGGGTGGAGGCAGGGATATCGGTAATAATCTCAACAAAAAAGATTTAAAAACAACACCTAATTACCTAAGTTTTAAATGGACTAGGTAAAACAGGTCAATTCTAAAGTTTCAATAAAAATGTTCAAAATTTTAAAAAGGGGATGATTTTAAATTTCTGAGCAAGAAAGCATAAAAAGTGTGACAGTACAAAATGGTTATCATCACAAATCAACAAATATTGGCGAGGATATGAAGAAAAGGGGCCCTAGGACACTGCTGTGGGAATGTAGACTGGTGCAGCCATTGTGGAAAACAGCATAGAATTCCCTCAAAAAATTATGTATGAAACTGTCATTTGACTCAGTGATGGTACTTCTAGGAATATATTTTAGGAAACCCAAACACCAATCAGAAAGAATGTATACACCCCTATGTTTATAGCAGTGCAATTTACAATAGCTAAGATTGGAAAGAGCCCAAGTGTCTATCAGGGGATGAGTGGATAAAAAAGTTGTGGTACATTTACATCATAGGATACTATGCAGCAGTGAAAAAGAAGAATCTCTTACCCTTTGAGACAGCATGGAGGGATCTGGAAAGTATTATGCTAAATAAGGCAGTCAGAGAAACAAAAGTATCACATGATCTCACTCAACTAATGAACAAAATAGATCTAGAGACATAGAAGCATGGAACAGACTGTCAAATCTGAGGGAAGATGGGGGGAGGGAAAGGTGGGAAGAGATCAAAGAAGTTGTATGCATATATCCATAACCCATGGACACAGACAGTAGGGTGGTGAAGGCCTGGGGAAGTGTAAGGGGGTGGTCTATAAGGGGCCAATGGGAAAAAAAGGGGGACATATGTAATATTTTCAACAATAAAGATTTAATTAAAATAAATAAGTAAAAATTTTAAGAAGTGTGACAGTATTCTCAGCAGTTATAACTTAATTTTGTATTAACCAAAATTTAAGAACAGAAAAAGAATAGAATTTAAAAAATGGATTTTGTGCATCATACTACATATTAAACATTTAAAACATATTCTTAAATATGCTTGTGCGTCTCACAGCTTTATTTATAATAACTAAAAAACAGAAATAGCACACAGGTAGCCATCAGCAAAACAAAAATGAATTGCATATTTGCACAGAATATTATTAGATAATAAAAATGAGCTATTAGCCGAAACCGGTTTGACTCAGTGGATAGAGCGTTGGCCTATGGACTGAAAGGTCCCAGGTTCGATTCCGGTCGGGGGCATGTGCTTTGGTTGCGGGCACGTCCCCAGTGGAGGGCGTGCAGGAGGCAGCTGATCGATGTCTCTTTCTCATCAATGTTTCTAACTCTCTCTCTCTCTCTCTTCTTCTCTGTGAAAAATCAATAAAATATATTTATTTTAAAAAATGAGCTAGTAGTACATGCAATAACATGCATAAATCTAATACATATTGAGTGAAAGGAGTTCAAGAGTACAAAAAAGGTGGAGCAAAAGTAGATTTACAGGTGTTTGTATGGAAAATAATACAATAAAAAAATAATACAAGAATAGTGTTTTGCATACTCACAACTATAAACCCATTTTTGCCTACCATTTTATGTAAATATTCTATTTACGTAAGTCCTAGGACAGGAAAATATATGGTAGAAAAGAATCAGAAATTTTGGTTGTTGTTTCTTGGGGTGATAGTAAAATTCTATATTTTGATAGACACATGGGTGGATTCCGGGGATGTATACAATTTGCCAAAAACTCATTAAATGGCTAAGTTTGTAATTTGTGCATTTTCTGTATGCCTATCCTACCTAATAAAGAGGGAATATGATAATTGACCATCACTCCATCACAGAATGGCTGCACCCACAGCTGAAGCCAAATTCCCATAAGGAGCCTCAATAAGCAATCAGCAGGGACCTGAGGCTATGTCCTCCCCTGCCCCTGTAGCACTTGACGGGGGATCTCAGACCTCATCCCCCACCTGGCAGGGCTTGACTGGGGACCTCAGGCTGCTCCCCCCACCTCAGTGCCAGGCTGGGGGACCTCAGTCTATGCCCTCCACTAGGTCACTAGGTGGGGCTTGAAAGGGCACTAGGCTGGGGGACCTCAGACCACAACCCCTGCCCCAGCATGGGGCCAGGTGCCTGAGGCCGTGCCCCTCTGCCTACCACAGGCTGTGGGCCCCCCCTTCCCCCCACTCAGCAGGACTTGACAGGGGATCTCAAGGTGCACCCCCAGTCCTGCGTCAGGGGAACTCAGGCCATCTCCCCCACCCCAGCACCAGGCTGGGGGACCTCAGACCGCACCCCCTGCCCGGCGGGACTTGATGGGGTACCCCAGGCCATGCTCTCCACTCAGTGGGGCTTGACAGGGGATATAAGGCCATGTCCCCCACCTGATGGGGCTTGATGGGGGAACTCAAGGCATGCCCCCTGCCCCAGTCTGGGCTGGGAGACTTCGGGCCACGCCCCCCATCCTGTCTGGGCCAGGGGACCTGAGGCTATGTCCCCTGCCCATCAGGGCTTGACACGGGTGGTACTGGTCACTTCTGGATCTAGCCCAATGGCGGCAGGGGACAGTTGAGTTTCACATGATTTTGAGGCAGGGACTTGACTCTGGGTCCTGTGGTATGCACTACACTCTGATAGGAGGAAGATTTCCATATACATTTTACTAATTTTCGTTCATCTCTGATACTTCTATTATAGAGAAAGGGCAAATAGAAATATTAAATTATTTCCTCTATTCCCCTTTTAATGTGCACAAATTTCACGCACTGGGTCACTAGTCTACCTATAAAAAAGTAACTAAATATTGAACTCCAGTCAATGATATGTTCCAACGTGTTCAAGAATGAAGTACAATGACCCTTGAAATTTATTTTCAAATACATAAAAAGTGGATTGATATGGGATAAAGAAAAAAATGTTAATAAACACAGAATTTAGTAATAGATAAAATTTTGTGTATGCTCGGAAAATTTCCGCAGATGTCACAAAAGCAACCCAGCTGCTAGAAAACACCAGTGATATGACTAAGTAGAATGGGAAAATAATTTTGAACTTAGCATTCTATACCAGTGATTTTCAATGAGTGTGTAGCAAGAATTTTTATGACATGCAATACCTGATTATTCAGTCAGGAGCATTGACCTCTTTTCCCTTAGATTGTCAAATAAAAGGCCAATTCAACCATGGCTGTGAGGTGTGAATGTTCTGTCTATAAACATATGTCATATAATAGAGTTGCACCTTTTCAGTTGCATTGCATAGCAAGGTTGTGTCTGATTGGTTAATTTTTGGTACCAGAAATCCTTATTTAGAAGTACAGGCACCTGATTTTTTAATCACTTTGGAGCAAAAAGATTAATTACTATTATTATTAATTTTTTGTAAATAAATCAAAATTACACTTATTTTTATATCAGAGGGGTAAAAATTTTTTTTGGTGTGTCACAGAAATTTAGCAATTACTTTATGTGTACCATGAGATGAAAAATGTTGAAAGTCACTATTCTATACTACCAGTCAAGTATGATGGCAGAATAAAGACTTCAGATATATAAGGTTTCAAAAGGTTTACTTCCTACACAATCTTTCTTGGGAAAATATTTCAGGCTATTCTCTACTAGCAAAAGTATTAAAACCAAGAAAAAGGAAGTATCCACAATATTCAGTGAACAGGTGATTCATGGTAGGAAAGTTGTGAAGGAAGTCTCAGGATGAGAGCAGAACACAAGAATGCAAGCGAAATCTTTTTAGAGAAAGAGGCCTCTATGAAACAGACTGAATAACTCTTGAGGATATGTCAATGGGTCAGGGGAACTGTTAATCAGAAAAAAAGACAAAATTTCCAGGGAAAGTGACAAAAATTACAGGATATCTATGCTCTAACATGTAACAAAACAATGTGATATGATTTTGTTAAATTGGTGAAAGCATAGAAAACACTCCATTTGACTTCTGGTGCTAAGAACATTTTAGCTGTCTTAAGAGACTCATGAATCCTGGTAATAAAATAGTAGATAAGGAAGTGATAATCAGTTACAGACCCACTGCACTGTTTTTGATGTGAATGAAATGATTTTTTAAAAAATATTTTTATAAATGCAGACTTTGCATAAAGTTAATTTTAGAAATGTATTAAGTTCCACACTGGCTCCGTTTTCTATCTCAGTAAAGAAAATGTTTACAGTCAATTCAGCATATTGAATAGTAAGACACAGAAGTTGGCAAAATTACTAGAGTAAAATCAGTTAAGTCTGAGTATCATTCCTCTCAAATCATATTATCCATTTGATTTGAAACAGTCCTTCAAAAACATTTCTTCCCTATGGGTCATACCACCCTCCTTGAATAAGAGAAAACAAATTGGCAGTCTAAAGCTGCCTGCGGCAGCCTTGCACCCAATCAGTCCCTTGGGAGAGGCTTGCGCCATTGCAGCACCCTGCATCTGGCGCCCATTGGTCAGCTGAGTGGCGCTACTACTGTGAGAACACACTGACCACCAGGTCTTGTGTTGAGCATCTGCCCCCTGGTGGTCAGTGCACATCATAGTAACCAGTCAACAGGTAATGGAGTCACTTAGGCTTTTATGTAGATAGATTAGATAGATAGATTGATTGATTTTTAATTGTGTCTGGGATCAGTTGGATCTCCCCTTCTCTATGCCCTCCCTTCCTACATTAAATGTTTGTGTGTTTCTGTTAAATGATGACCTCGAAACAAGGAAATGTTACCAAGTCCTTTAGGAATGCAGCTCTGTCACTAGAATAGTTCAGGCAAAGGCTAAATTATTTGCCTGATTTCTCTCCCAACAAGAGCTTGCTCAAAAAGCACAAGCCGTATAGCAAATGAAAAATGAACAATATAGATGATCGATATCAGATTCTTTTTTGCTTAAATGATGAGTGATTGGAAAGTGAAAGGGCAACAAGGCCTAATAAAAGAATGAAAAAAGAATTGGCTTTTAGGGCAAACAAAGCATATAAAATGAAAATGGAAATTGTATCTTGGACATGTTTGATGTAGGGGTATTTCCCTTGTCCTCAGATACATAGGAGCACAACAGTAAAAATAACAAAGGTACAAGAAGAAACTTATGAACAGTGTTTTGCAAAGAATATCTGTTATAACAAACCCTTTTTTTTAAATACCATACAGGAACATACATATAAGTAAAGGCTATTTATTTGTACTTGACTTTCTGATTTTTAAATAATCATCTTGATAGGAAGTTGAAAAAAATAGTATAGCAAGTCCTATGTACTACCCATCCAGTTTCTCCCAATAACATTACTTTCGTATAGTTTAATATCAAAACCAGGATTGACACTGATATCTACACAACCTTATTCAGATTTTACCAGATTTAAATGCACTCATTTGTGTGTTTGTCTCTATGCAATTTTATCACCTGTATAGATTTATGTATCATCATCACAATCAAGATACAGAGCTATTCTATTACCACAAAGATGCTTCATGCTACTGCTTTATAGTCAAAATCATCCTGCTCCCCCAATACCATTCTAATGCCTGGCAACCACTAATCTGTTCTCCATCTCTATAATTTCCTCATTTTAAAAAATATGTATTTTATTGATTTTTTTACAGAGAGGAAGGGAGAGGGAGAGTCAGTAACATCGATGAGAGAGAAACATCAATCAGCTGCCTCTGCACACCCCGCACTGGGGATGTGCCCGGAACCAAGGCGCGTGCCCTTGACTATAACCAAACCAGGGACCCTTGAGTCCACAGAGTGATGATCTATCCACTGAGCCAAACTGGTCAGAGCAATTTCCTCATTTTAAGAATGTTATATAAATGGAACCTCATGGTTGCTACATGTAGCAGTGGTTTGTTCCTTTTTATTGCTGCATAGTATTCTATATTATGAATATAGCATTTTGTTGAACCATTCACTGACTGAAGGGCATTTGGGTTGTTTCCGATAAAAATATATTTATTTTAAACATAGTTTATTCTGTAATAAGCAAGCTTCTTTCCCAAGAGGAATTTTAAAACTAAGGCTTTATATTCATTGAAGCCATAGCTTTGTATACATATACAGAGATTTTTTTTTCTTCCCACATTGAAATTAAATCCCAGAGCTTCCCTTCCCAGTGAGGGCCAATGTAGCAAGACAATTTGCAGTTAGTTAAACTTCCATCTTATACTATAAGGTGATATTTTTACCAGTTATGGGACTTCTTTCATGTAGAAGATAGGTTAGTAAAGTTAATTGTATAACTACCTCACAAAAATTAATTTATAACCATCACTGATCAAATTAAAGTTGGAATAAATTAAATTATAGTACTTTAAACTCTTAAACAAGACAATATCAAATTATTGTATTTCAAGAAGAAAGGTTAAAAAATAAAAGCAAATGTACTTTATTTCCCATTATTAATTTTTTTTTGGAAGGTAGTGTTAAGGAGTTGTAGATGAAAACATTAGTCAAGCAGGCTATAAAAATAATAATTTAAACATACTATGTGGTCTAATATTTAGAAATAAGGCTTAAAACTGTTGAACTTGCCTGGCAGTGAGCTTATAACGAAATTTTCTTTAAAATCACAAATTTATATTTCAGAAAGCACAGAAAGAATAACACCAATAATAAAGTGTAGGCTTTCAAATGGGAAAAGAATTAAGTTAATAGGCATGAGTAGAGACTAAGCAGGTAAGAAAAGGAAAAATATTAAAGGATAAAATCTGGGAATAAAAAAATTGCTGGAAAATTAGGTAGAAAACTAACTCTGAGCCCAGATTAAATAACATCTCATTTAAACCATCAGCCAATCACTAATTGAATTGAATTCTGGAAAAATACACATACTCACACCTTTAATCAGGTACAAGCAAATTTGCTTAATTTTATAACATATCCTTAGTGAGGAAGTAAACTACAATTTTTGCAAATGTACTACTTAATAAACATCAGAATTCAGAGATTGAGAGATTATTTTACTTTTTTTAAAAAAAGGTTACTATTATATTAAGAAACGGACACACTCCTTTCTCATTAAGATAACCATCTTAGTTTAGTTATTTTAAGTTATAAAAAATATATGCAGGTGTCACCATAAAGACAAGAGTAAGCGTACTGATTCTGTGGTTTAGAACTCTAAGACCTATTTGAAAAGTTAACTGCCATTTGCAACCACACTTCCTTGACAGAGACTGCCCAACATATTTACAAAATATCATAAAAGTGAAATTTTCTAAATCAAGAAGCAACAATATTTATGATTGTAACATTTTCAAGAATGGAAAAAATAAAACTTATCAACTTTCAGTGCTTCTTAGAGGAATTAACATTAACTCAAATATAATACAGGGTTTAGGGTTAGAATCAGCTATTCTAAAGGGCAAGTATAAGAAAATCTCTTTTATTACTTGGCAAGGCATGATAATGCTTATCTTCTGCTTAATATCTTGAAAATCTTATTTCAATTCCATAAAATTTTCTACTGCTATTGTCATGTAAGTCTCTTGAAGAAGCATCCAACTGTACTGGGTTCAACAGTTTGGGAAGTCTGCCATAACATTATGTCCCTCAGCTAACTATTCAGTATAAGGTGCAGCTGCCTTGAACCCTGGCCAGACATTACTGTCAGAAGAGTTCATAATAAAATTGTTTTAATGCTAACCTTAAATCTGTCCAATTGTACAAACTCCAAGGACACTGTACGGGATAGTCAATTTTTCACATATCTTTAACTTTGAAAAGGGCTGGTTGCAGCCCGGCTGGTGTTGCTCAATGGTTGAGCATTGACTTATGAACCAGGAGGCCTAGATTGCGGGCTTGATCCCTAGTGTGGGGCACGCAGGAGGCAACCAATCAGTGTATTCTCCCTCATCATTGATGTTTCTCTCTCTCTCTCTCTCTCCCCCCCTCTCCCTTCTTCTCTGAAATCAATAAAATACATGCTATATAAAAGAAAATGAATAGCTGCAAACTGCCATTTCAGTCACTGTATAAATAAAAACTCCCATAGTATTCCTCCCTAACATTTCTGAGGCTGCAACACCTAGTGTGAGTGGAAAACATTTTTATTCTCTTAATATGCATGAAAATAGCAATAGTTAATATTTAATCATACATACTGTGTTAGGTACCATGCTACTTTATCTCTAAGTTTCACAACCCTATGAGTTAAGAATTATCACCCCATTTTGCAGATGAGGAAACTGAACTGAATCTCATAGGAAGGAGGGTTCCACTGCTAGCAAGAGAATGCAGAAGCCTCCTATATTTTTATCAGCCCTTCTCTGCAGATAAGGCACATGAGATCTGAAAGCATCAATTATATAACTTATTAGTTAACCAACAAGCTTAGAAAATGCTAAGCTGAGCTATGTATGCTGTGGCTACTTCGTGGGGGAACTAAGGGGACTTACCTTCCAGGGTTTATGCATTCCTTTTTTAAAACTGTAACATATCCAAATTTCTTCCAGGCCCTGAATTTATGCCAATTCTGTATCTAGGTGTATTAATTTTGGAATATGGAAGATCACTAAGCCATTATAATTGCCTCAAACACCGAAAATATTGTATAACATTTAATCAAAACTCAGATATTTCTTCATAACCCAAGTTTATTCTGGTAACAAGCCTCAGAAGTAGGCCTAGAATTTTATCACTCATTACAGACAGACATGTCCACTATAAATTATAGAATTCAGTGTTTAAAGACTTATTTACCCAGACAAAAAAGCAAGGAATGAATAGATGAGTACTCAACATGTGAGAAGAAGCTATTTGGTCTCAAAATATGGCCAAATATGCCAACTTTTGTTAAAACTTAGGTGTGTCAAATTAATCACACCAGTATGCTACTATATTAAATATGACACAGGTCTTACTGTTTCAAATATTATACATAGGTGGGCTTCCAGTTTGACTTTATTCTTTCATTACTTAAAAGTTATTTTAATCAATGACATTTACGCTAAAAGCAAAGGGTTTCTTCAGTATTAATTACAATTAGGCAATCACACACTTTTTTTTTCTGGACAATCTTATTAGAAAAAAATCATCTGTTATTTACTACGCCTTACTATTTTACAAAGCACCTCTTCCCTTTTTACTTAGTTGACTTGCTATCCCGGGTCAATTATACACGGGGCATAATAGCTTCAACAATCAAAGTTTCTCTAAAAAAAGAAAAGCAAGGTCAAAAAACAGAGGCACCAAAGAAGAGGCACCGCTGCACCTAGGAACATAAAATAAAGAACGACAAAAAACTTCACACACATCCTATGGCTCAACCGTAACGTGTGTAAATCTGATCCCTGGAGTCCGGGGCACTGACAGCCATTCAACTTTCTTTTTAATTTCCCCATTGTGCTTTTCCTGGTACTAGAGGCAAGATGTACCTCATTTCACCAAATGCCCTGTTTGCTTTCTAAAAATTCTTGCGGCGCAAGGCCGGGGTCCGCGGCCATGGGGCGGGCCGGGGCGCCGGAGAGAAACACGCGCGGCACCCGTTCCCGCAGGCCTGCTGCGGCTGGTTCCGAGTCTCCGGGGCTGCAAGGGCCGCGGCCGCAGCCATGGCAGGGACTAGGGAACCTTTCCCCTGACTCCTCCGCTAGGCCTCGAGGGGTTTGCTTTTCACATGGCCCCCGGTTGGGGGCGGTGGGCACAAGGTAGTGGATGCAGCTGCACCCGCAGCGGCGGGCCCGGAGAGCCAGGCTTCCTCGAACTCGACCTGCTGGTGGGCTGGCAGCAGGCACCTCGGCGAGCCTGGCTGGAGGCGGACGGCTCGGTGGGGAAGGCCACCTTCTCTCTCAGACCACATCTCTCCCCAGCCTGCCTCCTTCTCCGTTAGCGCTACCGGTTGGCCGGCGGGGGAGGGGAGCGAGGCGCGTTATTCCCGGGGAACTGGAAGGGGGAGGGGACGGCATCACTTACCCGCGTTACTGAGGAGGAGGAGGCGGTTGGAGCGCGGGGCGGCGGGGCGGCGGCGGGGCTGGGTGGGTGCAAGTCAGAGTCTTACGAAAGGGAATTAACCCCATCACCAGCCCGGACACCGGCTCCAGCGGCAGCCGCGGCTGGCAAAATCCCGCCCCTTCCCACCACGTACTAGCTCCGCCTATTTGTTCTCTTTGAGGGCAGTCGACAAATCATAGGTTGTATACCCTCGGAGTGATATGAGGCTCATCCAATCACGCCTAGACAAACGGCCTTCTCTCCACCCCTTTATCGCCTCCTGGGTCGCGGGAGAACCGTGCCAAGTCTTCCTCCACCCTCATGGGACAAAGGACCAATCGGTGATTAGTATCCGCCCTGGAAGGACGCAAAGGGTAACCAATGGTAAAACTAAGAGGACAGCCATTTTGCCCACTTGAAAAAGAGCCACCTTTTCCCACGAGTTGGAACCTGAGGTGGGGGAGTTCTGGGAGTTTTCACTGACCTGGAGATATTGGGAAGACAACCATTTTTTCAAGGAGTATTTATAATGCTTTATAGAAGTAAAAGAAAATTTTCATCCTCCATGTGGGGAGATGAGAGGAACACTGCTTAAAAGCTTGACTCCTCCCCTTAGCGGTAACGGGTTCTAAGCTGAACACCTGGTTTCTCTAAGGAAGGCGGGGTGATTGCCCTTTTCTATCTAAAAGAGCGAACTACATTTCCCAACATGCTTTGCTCCCGCTCACATCCTTTTCTCCGTTTACTTCTCTCCGCAGCCTGACGGGATTGTAGTTTTTGGGAGGGAATCCATGCCGCCTCCTCGACCAATAAGAAGGGACAAACTTTGGAATAATTGGGAGTTTGGGGGGAAGAGCTAGTTGACTTGAGGCTTCAGTGAATCTCTTTGCCGCCGTAACGGAAGAGATGAAGGATAGAAGAGCAAAGTAGAGCAGTTTTCTTAGAACACCATAGGTGCTGTAGATTCCTGGTGTCTGAAGTGTTACTTTCAGCCTGTCCCTTTGAAGTCACTTCCGCTTTGGGCGGATACAAGCCAAACGTGTGGCGGGAGTTGGAGATTCTTCAGCGAATACATCAGGTGTGGCCGTCTGGGGGTGGGATGGCGGTCAAGACGATAGTTTCTTGCTTGAGCGGTAGAAAATTGAACATCATTTAATTGCATTTTAAGAAAGAGTGGGTGAAATGGGGCAGTGGCAGTTCATAAGTGCATAATGCCATTCTCCACCCAGCCTTCAATCCCAGAGTCCCATTTGTCTTGTTTTTTGACTTGCTCACTATCGCACCCATTTATTTGCTGTGGGTACCTCTAATACCTTTAGCCACTGTGGGTACGCACGGCTTCATGGTATCAGTTTGACTAAAAAAACAGGCTCTGAAGTTCTGAGCTAACTCCTCCCACTTTCACAAACTTCTGAAGACTGGTTCAAAGGAAAAATGTTCCAGAAGGTCTCAGGATTGATACTAAAAAATGGTGACTTTACCTTTTTGTCGTTGACTAAAGCAGACAACAAATGGCTACAGGTACTACTTATAATACACTGATGAGTAAAGATATTTTTGTACTTTAGAGTTCATAGCCTAATTTTAGCACATTAGGCTCCCATTTATGCACCATTCCAGATGCAAAAGTGAGTGTATTTTTTGCTGTTTAACGTTTTCTTTGAGTTACCTTGGGAAGTTTATTGAATTAAGAAGACGCAGGAGGAAATAGAAGGATTTTCCTTCCCAAGACTAAACTAATGTCCCTATCATTTTGACTAAGACTTTCTCCGATAAATTCTAAGTTTTCCCCAGGGTTTCATTGAGACTTACTTTTAGAAATAATCTTATAGACATTTATTTAGCACTTATACTGTGTTAGGCACTATACCAGTCTTTGGGGATAAAGCAGTGCCAAAAAGACAGGCTTATTCTTTGTCCAAAAGTAGTGAGGAAGACAAAGGCCAAAGAAAATTAGAGGTAATGTTTTTTGGTTTAATATTTTTAAAAATTTATTTCAGAGAGGAAGGTAGCAGAGATAGAAACATCCATGATGAGAGAAAATTATGAGTAGGCTGCCTCCTGCATGCCTCCTACTAGTGATGGAGCCAACAGCCCAGGCATATGCCCTGACCAGGAATCCAACTGTGACCTCTTGGTTTATGGGTCAGTGCTCAACCATTGAACCATATTGGCCAGGCTACTAATTTTTTCAATCTCTCTCTAAATTAAATCAAGATTTCATTAGTCATATTTTGTGTATTTATCCTGTCACCTTTTTCCATTCTACTTGTGTATTAAAGGAAGCATATTTTCTTCTTCTTTTTTTTTTATGTGAAGCACTTAAAATGTCCTTGTCTAATACTCATGAGTTTTATGCACCAACTAGATGGTAAATTTTATGGTTAACTAGAGGCCCAGCACACCATTGAAATTGCCAGAGGAGGCACCCCACCTCCTGCCATGTGAGGAAGCACCCCACAGGGGGGGGGGTGGGCCCGTCCCGTGCCTGACTGGCACAGCACTGGCCTCTGTGGGCTTGGGCTGGACCAGTGCCACGGGAGGCCAGACAGGCGCCACAGGGGGCTGGTACCATACCGGACTTGCAGTGTCCCCTGGCCCCCCTGCCTGTGTCTGCTCTAGGACCACTCAAGCCGCCATACCGGCTCGGGCAGGCCCTGCCTCTGTCTTCATCTCTGCTCCAGGCCTCAACTCTGTGCAACCTCCTCTTGTCTGGTTGTGACCCCGTACAGAGTCCCACCCTAATTTGCATATTACCAATTTATTTGGTATATATATATATATATATATATATATATATATATATACACACACATATATATGTGCTTCTAGATATAGGCCTATAACCATATCTTTCAGCCAAACAGTGTTGTTGAATCCAACAGATGAAACCCTGTCTCTTGTTTTAATATAGTTGGAATTTTCAGTATAATCTAGCAGTATAGACTTCTATAGATAATTAGTTCTTGTTTTGTGAGCTGTTCCAGTATAAATCCATTTAATAAGTGGTAATGACAGCCAGCATTATATTGAGAGTTTCCTCTGAGCCGTGCATGATGTTAAAGTATTTTATGTAAATTTTCCCTACAATTCTAAAAGTATTGTTATGTGATATTTTATAGTTGAAGAAATTGGAGCACAATGGAGTTCAATAAGACTTTAAGGCTTTGATCAATAAATTTTGTAGCTGAAATTCAAATCCAGGTCTGTCTTATGCCTGAGCTCTTGACCACTGCTCATCCTGCCCCTTAAATATTTATTAATTTCCCAATATATGCCAGACTCATCATGAGAGAAATGTAAAATTCCACCCCAGGATTCTGGAACCAATGGTGGTAGTCCTTTCTTTTGAACTACCCTTTGCCACTCATACATATTCATTGTATTTTAAAAACAAAGGAAAATAAAGGTAATCTGTGATCTTATCACCTAGAGATATCACTGTATTTTGGTGAATATCCTTTGGAGATATCCTTACAGATATCTCCCTCTTATAGGTACAAACATGTATGAATGGTATCATACTACTCTGTTTTTTTGTAAAAAAAATTTTTTTTTAATATATATTTTATTAATTTTTTACAGAGAGGAAGGGAGAGAGATAAGAGCCAGAAACACCGATGAGAGAGAAACATCAGTCAGCTGCTTCCTGCACACCTCCCACTGGGGATGTGCCTGCAACAAGGCACATACCCTTGACTAGAATCGAACCTGGGACCTTTCAGTCCTCAGGCTGACACTCTATCCACTGAGCCAAACCGGTTAGGGCATAAAAACATTTTTTAAAACTTTTTAAGTTTATTTGAGGCAAACTGACAACATATGCTAGAAAACCAGATCTCAAATGCTGTCTTGTAAACTTTTTTTTAACTTACATAAACTGTGGATATGACTGAATAAATATTGATATTATAATTTTTGATGGCTATCTGGTATTTCACTGTATGTTTCTAATGTGATCGGTTCCCAGGTGATGGATAGTTATATTTTTATGGACTCTTTTCATTTTAAAAGAACATAAAATTTACCATCTTAACCATGTTTTATTGTTAACACTATTACAGATGTCCCCCATTTCCCCCCTACCCCCCACCTCCACTTTGCCCTACCCCTCAACTCCTCCCTCCCCAGTGTATGTAATACAATTGTGTTAAGTGTATGCACCTGTCGGGCAAAAAAATTTCTGGAACTTTTGCATCTTATAAAACTGAAACTCTGTGTTCATTGAACAACTTCCCTTTTACCCTACTATAGCTTTTGACAACCATTATTCTACTTTATTTCTAAGAATTTGATTACTTTAGATACTTCATATAAATGGAATCATGCAGTATTTGTCCTATAACTGGCTTATTTTATTTAGCATCATGTATTCAAGGTTCATCCATGTTGTAACATATGACAGAATTTTTTTTTAAGACTGAATAGTAGTCCATTGTATTTTATTTATCCATTCATCTGTCAATGAAAAATTAGATTTTTCCACCATTTGCTATTATGAATAACTAGAGGCCTGGTGCATGAAAATTCATGCACTCAGAGTGGGCTTCTCTCAGCCTGGCCTGCACCCTCTCATAGTTCGGGAGCCCTTGGGGGATGTCCACTTGCCAGCTTACGCCTGCTCCCCTGGAGATTGGGCCTAAGCTGGCAGTTAGACATCCCTCTGGCAGTCCAGGAGCCCCCGGGGGATGTCCACCTGCTGTCTTAGGCCTGCTCCCCAGAGGATCGAGCCTAAGCTGGCAATCAGACATCCCTCTGGCAGCCCGGGAGCCCTCAGGAGATGTCCAATTAATGGCTTAAGCCTGCTCCCCACGGGGATACTTTAGTGAGCATGGATATGAAAATACCTCTTTAAGATTTTTAATTCTTTTGAATATATACACAAATGTTGGATTGTTGGATCATGTATTAACTTTTAAAAGCAATACTGTTGTAAGCTCCATGTTAATATATTTATCTGATTATCCCTTAAATCTAACTTTTTAGAAATAGGATTATTTAGCCACAAATACTCCCAATTCCTAAATTACTCTTTTCAAAAGGTTCTGCCCATTTTCTTTCCTACTTACAGTGTTTAAGAGCACCCATTTCCCATCTTTTATTCTATCCAATGAGATTGTAAAAAGTGATCTCTCATTAATTTAACTTGTATTTAATTGAATTCTGTTGATGCTAACATCATTTATATCTATGCTATCCATTATTGTTTAATCTCATGTGAGTAGCTTGTTGTTATCTATCATAGTCTCTTAATACTTTTAAAGAAATTGCTTCTTAGGTTTTTAAATCTTGGTCACATATTTTGCAAGTTTTTACTCCCACTTTGAAATGTGTCTTTTTACTTTTTGATGATACTTTCCATAGTATAGTTTCAGTTATTTTAGTATTGAAATCTATCCTTCTCTTTATAATTTCTAGTTTATTTGTGATGCTTAGAAATTAGGTAATAAAAAATATGCATATATAAAATGTCATTTGTTTTTATATTTATTTTTTCAATTTACATATACTTGGTTTTGTTTGGATTCTGTTCTCTTTCATTGTTCTTTTTTTTCTCTCTTGTACCATATCTGCTTTCTTAATTTCTGTAACTTGTTTTGATAGCTAGTAGGAAAAGTATGCTTCCACTCTTTTTTTTAAGATATTTTCTTATCATTGTCATGGTTTATTAAATGGATTTATGGTATCATTTCTCAAATTAAAAATAAATCTCTATACTTTTGTATTTTAATAAAATACAATTTTGACATTTATATAGATATTAAATACTACATAAAGGAATGATACTATTTCAATTAGTGTTAGCAATCAGAATTTTTCATAGGTACAATCAAGGCTCAATGGGGTATTCTGTGCTCTGTTAAAACATGTTTTTATAGAGTTGGATCAAAATGGTTGGAGTTTAAGAGCACATCTAACTTTTAAAATTATATAATCACTTTTTATACAGCAGATTGCATGTAATAGATGGATTCTGGTAGAACCTGATAACTTCTTTGAATGCTTATCTCTAATTTATAACTATTTATCACACTGTACTTTACAGCCTTTTCCAAGTACTTCAAATTCAACATGCCCCTCTGTTCCTCTTTTATGTCACTTGCTTATTTGGTCAAGAAGTATTTATTGAGCTTCTACCAAAAGAGGTACTGACTAATGATCAAGAGGAGGTCCAGGTTGCCTAGGTTTGCTTCTTGGTTCTGCCTGTTACTCCTTGGGTGACCTTGGGCAGATTAGTTAACTATATGTACCTTAGTTTTTTTCCTGTAAAACTGAGATAATAGAGAGTACCTATGTCACAGACTGTCTGAGAATTAAAGGACTTAATATATGTAAAACACATAAAGTTGTGCCTGGTACATAGTAAATATGTGCTGGGCTTTGTTAATATAATTTTTTTTTACCTCGCAGTTGCTAGAGTACTGAAGTAAAACAACAATAAACAAGACAGTTGATGGTTCTTGACTTTATGAAAGCATTCTAATAGGACAGTGAGACAATTTTCTAGTAAACAGATTTTTTTTTTAAATATTTTATTGATTTTTTACAGAGCGGAAGGGAGAGGGATAGAAAGTCAGAAACATCGATGAGAGAGAGACATCGATCAGCCGCCTCCTGCACGCCCCACACTGGAGATGTGCCCACAAGCAAGGTACATGCCCCCGACCGGAATCGAACCTGGGACCTTTCAGTCCGCAGGCCGATGCTCTATCCACTGAGCCAAACCGGTCTCGGCTAGTAAACAGATTTTTTTTAAAATTGCCAGTTATAAGTGCTTTAAGAAATCCTATATAATAAAAGGCTAATAAGCAAATTGACTGAATGGCAGAATGATTGGTCACTATGGTGCTCACTGACCACCAGGGGGCAGACACTCAACACAGGAGCTGCCCCCTGGTGGTCAGTGTGCTCCCACAGGGGGGACTGCTGCTGAGCCAGAATCCACAGGGGCAGTAGCAGGAGCCACTCCTGCCTCCACAGCAGCGCTAAGGATGTCTGACATCCTCCAAGGGCTCCCAAACTACGAGAGGGTTCATGCCAGGCTGATGGATCTCCACTCCCCCCCTCAAAGCACATGAATTTCTTGCACTGGGCCTCTAGTCAGCTAATATTAAGGAAAATATCAGGGTGTTCAGTTGGGAGATATTGCACTATCCCAGTTGAGCAGTGATACTTTGGGATAGGTAATGGTAATGGAACTGGAAACAAATGAATTTATTTGAGATATATTTGGGGAATAATCAATAATAATTAGGTTTAATATGGCAGTTAAGGGAGAGGGAGAAATCAAGAATGAATCAAAGTTGCTGGTTTGAGTAGCTTACGTGATTGTATTATTACTGAGAGATTGGGCAGGGGGCAGACAAATTTGATGGTGAAATCAAGATATTGTTTTTGGATATTTAGGCTAGCAATATTTATGAGATACTGAAAATGACAGGTAGGTTATTAGATATAGGAGTTTGAAGCTAAGAGATTACGAATTGTATTAACTGGGCTATTTGTGGTAGCCTTCTAAAGGTTGTCCCTGTCTCCAGATCCATTCTTCCAGATTTGACAAGGTAAGCTTTGTAAATTAGTGGCCTGATTAAACTCCAAGAATAGATCCCAATTTCTTGCAGAATAATGTTCAGTTTCAGCATTGCTTATGAGAGCCTCCCTGATCTGGCCCCTTTACCACTTATCACAAGCATCGTAATTTTTAGCTATATTAAACTACTAAGGATTTTCTGAAGTTTGTGCTTTTGCAAATATGGCTTATTTCTCTCTAGAATATTTTAAAAAATTAAAAATTGATTTCAGAGAGAAAGGTGAGGGGGAGAGAGAGAGAAATATCAGTGATGAGAAAAAATCATCTATCAGCTTCCTCCTGCACGACCCTGACTGGGGGTTGAGCCTGTAACCCAGGCATGTGCCCTCACTGAGAACTGAACTGTGGACCTCCTGGTTCATAGGTTGATGCTCAACTACTGAGGCACACTAACCGGGCAGTATTTTATCTTGATTTTCCTTCTGCAAATTCTACTCTTCCTACAGCTTCAATTTAAGAATTACATCAAATATTTAATAAGCTGTACTAAGTACTAAGAATTTTTTTCTACTAAATGAAGCCTTCTTTGATTGTTTGTTATGTTACACAGAGTCAACACTCCCACTTATGTATGATATTTTTATATATACTCCTTTCAGAATGCTTATGACACTGTGTTGCTGTTATTTGTTAATAATTCTTATTTCTGTCCTAGAGTTGGCTGGGAGGTGAGGATACAATAACATAAATTTATCTTTGTATATCTGATAAATTCTGCAATGTGTGGTACATAATAGGCACTCAATAATTATTTGTTGAATGAGTGACTTTAAGAGGCATTGTTGCATAGTGGGAAAAAATCAGACTTTGAAATTAGGCCAATCAATCTAAGTTCCAGGCTAAATATCACCAATATTTCAATATCCCTAACAAGAGAATAATAATACTTATTTTTGTGAGTTTTTTTGAGAATTACAGATTTTCTCAAATTTCCTAGTATAGTGTATCACAGAAAGAGGTCACTTAATAAGTGGGAGTTATTTTATCATTATTCTGAAAACAGTTGCTTATACAATGAGAGTGTCTAGTGTCCTTTCTTTTAAAGTAGTTAGATAATTAGATATGGCAATTTTTATTTTAGTTTAATTTTGTTAATTCTCACCCGAGGACATTTTTCTATTGATTTTTGTGGAGAGTGGAGGAGAGGGGCAAAGACAAGAGAGAAACATTGATGTGAGGGAAACACATCTATTGGTTCCATCCTGCATGTACCTCAACCAGGGCCCAGGCCAGGGAGGAACCTACAAGCACAGTATGTGCCCTTGACCTGAATGGAACCTGGGACCTTTTGATCTGTAGGCCAATAGATACATTTCCAAGCCTTATTCATATTGTTTCAGTGGCATGTCACATCATCTCCAAATCATCTCAAAAGTTTGTTTATGCCTTGGACAGTGTGGCTAGGTTGGTTGGGCATTGTCCTATGCACTAAAAGGTAGCTGGTTCAGTTCCTAGTTAGGACATATGACCAGCTTGTGGGCTCCATTCCCTGCTAGGGGACATGCAGGCTGCAGCTGATAAATACTTCTTTCTCACTGTCTCCTTAAAAATATAGGGGAAAAAAATTAATGAAAAAATGTTTGTTTATATTATAATCAGTTTTAGTTTTTCACAGTTACACCCTAAAAAAGGAGAAAAAAGTCAATAAAAAGTTTGTTTATATTATAATGTTTCAATTTTTCACCGAGTTATGTCTATTTTTGATTTTGTTAATTTTCCTCTAAAATCTCTATAGATTTTGTAATACAAGGTTTTCACATGTTTTATTAGATTTATTTCATATATTTGAAGTTTTTGATATTCTTGAGAATAGTATCAATTATAACTTTTTTCTGATTTTTGCCTATATAGAAGAACATAATTGATTATGCACAATAATCATATAAGTATTTATAAACCTTATTAAATTTGCTTATAAATCCACAAAATTCATGCACCAGAGAGAGGGAGTTTCTTAACTCGGTCTGCATCCTCTCACAATCTGGGTCCCCTGAGGGGGAAGTCCGACCTAAACCAGCAGTCAAACATTCCTCTTGGAATCTGGGACACTGCATGCACTGTGACCATACTTTTCATACAGGTGAAAGGCATCTTGCTGTTGTAGGGGCAGCTACATTCTTTTTGCCCTGATTACAAAAGTAATACATAGCATGATCCATCTGAGGCAGTAGTATTATTTCCCTCAACTTAAGGGTAGAAAAACTGAAATAGAGAGAAGTAATTGGCTTTGTCACACAGTTATACTAGTAAGTGTCAGAATCAGGGCTGACGATAAAATATGAAAGCCAGAGTTCATGCATGTCATTGCTGTATCATCCTGTTTTTTCATTGTTAGAGTAGCTTTACTAGGTTTTAATTTTTAAATCTAAGAGACTGTTCTCAATATATAGGATAGGGTCCCTAGGACTGGCCCAGCGATCAGGGCCATCTTTGGGCTGACCGGCAGGTGGGGCGATTGGGGGGCCCCTGCTGGCACCCGCCTTGGCTGGCGACCTGGTGCTGCCCACTGGCTGGTCCCACCCCTTGATCACTGCTGCTGGTCACCTACCATTAGGGGTGGTGACCTATGGGGCGCTTGCTGGCTAGTCCCACACCCCCCCTCCCCCGATTGCTGCTGTGAGGTGTCTCCCTCTTGTGGGGCAGACACTCAATGCATATGTTCCTATGTTGAGTGTCTGCCCTCTGTTGATCAGTGCACATCATAGAACTGGTTATTCTGCCAGTGAGTCCACCATTTATTCAATTTACATATTAGGGTTTTATTATATAGGACTAGTTTTCTATAGGTTGTTTTTATTCTATATAAATTGATTATGTTATGTCCTCTATTAATTATATACATCTTTCTCCTTTTCCTTTTGTCTTATCCAACAGATCTGATTCCACTTTTAAATAAAATATGAGGTAGTACACATTTTTGTGTCTTGTCTGATCTTGCATGGAAAGTTTTCAACAGTTTAAGTATGATGATCCGTGGAACAGGGGTTGTAAAAATCTTTCATCATATAAAGGAAATGTTCTTTTTCTTTTTATTAACTTCCTTTTTTATTTTTTTATTTTTTAATAAATCTTTATTCAGATTATTACAATTGTTCTTCTATTTCACCACATAGCTCCCCTCCACCTGGTTACCACCCCAACCTCCGCCCTTAACCCCACCCCCCACTGTCCTCATCTATAGGTATAAGATTTTTGTCCAGTCTCTTCCTGCACCCCCACATCCCTTTCTACCTCCCAAGAATTGGCAGTCCACTCCCTTTCTATGCCCCTGATTCTATTATATTCACCAGTTTATTCTGTTCATCAGACTTTTTATTCATTGATTTTTAGATTCACTTGTTCATAGATATATATTTGTTGTTCATAATTTTTACCTTTACCTTTTTCTTCTTCCTCTTCTTAAAGAATACCTTTCAGCATTTCATATAATGCTGGTTTGGTGTTGATGAACTCCTTTAGCTTTTTCTTATCTGTGAAGCTCTTTATCTGCCCTTGAATTCTGAATGATAGCTTTGCTGGTTAGAGTAATCTTGGTTGTAGGTTCTTGCCATTCATCACTTTGAATATTTCTTGCCATTCTCATCTGGCCTGCATAGTTTCTGTTGAGAAATCAGCTGACAGTCATATGGATGCTCCCTTGTAAGTAACTAATTGTTTTTCTCTTGCTGCTTTTAATATTCTGTCTTTGTCCTTTGCTCTTGGCATTTTAATTAGGATGTGTCTTGGTGTGGTCCTCTCTGGATTCCTTTTGTTTGGGGTTCTGTGCATTTCCTGGACTTGTCAGTCTATTTCTTTCACCAGGTGGAGGAAGTATTCTGTCATATCTTCAAATCAGTTTTCAGTATCTTGCTCTCTCTCTTCTTCTGGCACCCCCATAATTCAGATGTTGGTACATTTGAAATTGCCCCAGAGACTCCTTACACTATCTTCATATATTTGGGTTCTTCTTCTTTTTTTTTTTTCCAGTTGGGTATTTTTTGCTTTTTTGTATTTCAAACCTTTGACTTGATTCTTGTGATCCTCTACTCTGCTGTTGGATCGCTGTATATTATTTTTTACATTCAGTCAGTGTATGCTTATTTTTTATATTGGTCCTTTTACATATCCTCGAGGGTCTTGCTAAATTTATCGGCCTTTTCTAGAAAATTCTTGAAAAACCTTATAACTGTGGTTTTGAACTGTATAACCAGTTGTTCATTTTCCTTCATTTTTTTCATTTGTGACCTGTTTCTTTGTCTCTGCATTGTGTCTGCTTCCTTGTGTTGATAGAGTGGCTTTGTATGGTAAGTGTCCTATAAGGACCAGTGGCTCAGGCTCCCTAATTACCTGAGGGAGGCACTCTTGGTGCACCCTTTTGTGGGCTGTGTGCACAGCCTTGTTGTAGTTAAGCCTTGGTTGTTGTTGGTATCCCTGGGAGGAATTGACTTTCAGGCCAACTAGCTGTGAGGCTCAGCTGCATCTATTATGGAAGAATTTCTATGCTGGAGAAACTGGTATGAAACAAGACTTGCTTCAGTGGGACTTTGATGCTCACTGAGTCTGCCCTCTGAGTGTGTTCCTGATGGATCTGATGAGTTGCAATCTGGGTAGTCCTACTCTGACCCCTGGGTACACTGGCTCTTGAATCTCCAACGAAGTGCTAATTTAGCCTCTGCCTGAGGCCACCCAGCAGGAACTATGGAGAGATCTTCAGATTCTTCTTCTTTGTTCGGGTTTTGGAGTTGCCCAGATGAGGCCCTGAAACAGTGTAAGTTGCTGTGGGGCCTTGGACCTTCTTTTGGATGTTCTGGGTCTCTGACTCAGCTGTAGTTTGTTAGGTAAATTTAGAATTCAAAGGTCCAGATAATTCATATGCAAGAGCCTCTGTGCATAGCTTGGATGGAGCGGAGTCTCAGGATGGAGCAAACAGCCTTCGCTTCCTGTCAGTCCTACCCTAAGAGGCCCCAAGGTCTCAATGTCATTTAGTAATTGCTGTAAGCACCTCTGAGAGAAAGCTGCCCTCGAGTTTCACCCCCTGCCAGACTTTCCTGTTTTTCCCTGTGTGAGTCTGGGTCCCCAGCGTCTCTCCCAGAACTGGAGTTCAGAGCAATTGGGAGCTTGTGTCTACCTCCAGCTTGAAAAAGCCAGCTGCTTACTCAGTTGCCAGCCTGTTCTGCACACGCACCTCTGCCTTCCGCAGTTCCTCTCTCACTGTGCTTTTCTTTTCCTTTCTAGTTGTAGAATTTCCACTTAGCCAGAATTCCTGTAGTTCTGTATGATGTACGTTTTGTCTTTTAGTTGTAATTTTGAAGTTGTTGTGTGAAGCATCAAGTTCAGTTGTTTACCTATGCCGCCATCTTGGTTTCTCCTGGTAGAAATTTTATATTTTTTTCTGTGTCAGCTTTTTGCTGTGAATGACCATGCAAATTACTTTGTTATTGTTGAGAATTACATTGATTGAGTTTTTCCACAATATATTTCTTAACAGCTTGAGATATAATTTACATACCATAGAATTTAATCATTTCAAAATTCTGTGGGTTTTGATATACTCAGAGTTATGGGATCATCATCATGATCTAATTTTAGAAATTTTTCATCTCTCTAAAAAGAAACCCAGTATTCATTAGCAGTTGTTCTCTATTCTCCACTGCCCTACTCTCCTCTTTCCACCATTCTATTAAAACAATTTTTTTATTAAAGTGGCATTAGTTTCATTGTTTATCTTTATAAACATAATGTCTAATTCAGTCCTCATAGAATAAATCATATAAGTTGTAATGTGACCTCAATGTAGCAGATTTATTTTTCTTGAGTTTTTGTTAGAATTTTTTACATTGTAAAAAAAAAAAGCAAAGATAATAGACTATAAAATGTGTTTTTTTGAATATATTTTATTTTTTTACCTGTTTGCCAGTTTTGAACGCCACTAAAGCCTGGCGTCCCTCATTCCCTTGACCCTGAGAAGTGCTTCTTAGCTCCTATTACTTATAGAAAGTGGCCATGGCTCTTTCCGCTGTTGCCACTCTTGCCAAAATGTGTTTCACTTAATCCTGCTCCTTTGAGTTTTGACTTTCTGAATTAAAGTCCAGAATGGGAATATCTGATTAGAAAACCTAATAGCTATAAGACAGGCTGGGATTGCAAGAATCTGGTAATGTCAGCTTTTTTATTGGAATGTGATACCTGATTCCCATCAGATTTGAAATGTGAGGACATTCCTAAACATAGCAGGGGACCTAAATGTTGAGTGGTCTCATTACTATATCATGTCTACTCCCAAATAACAGACATTCCACTTTATTCTCTCTTTGTTCTTCAGATGTATTTATTTCTAAACCTACTTGGCATTTACATTTCATACTTTATACCTTTTTTAACTTTTTATATTTCTAAAAGATGTATTAATTTTTATTCTCCCGAATCCATTTCTTCCTTAGTCTCTAATATCTCAGTAACTTGCATTACCTCATTGCTGTAAATGTACATCTTGATTTCAAATTACCGTCATGTTCCACAAGCACTCCATCAGCAAGTCACATTTGCTTTACCTCTGGTACATTTCCCCAGTCTCTCCAGTTCCACTGCCAAAGATGATTCTTGCTTTGTCGGTTGCAGCCTGATAAAGTTTCTTGCTTTTATGCTTTTCCCTTTTTAAACCATTCTCTATTCTTTACTCATTTTATTTGTTTGAGATGGTTCTAGGGATGCTCACTCAGTGGTGTTTATGAGGACTTTAACATACAGGTCTGAGTCTTAAATCATTTCTAAATCCAGTTGGCTACTTGAAGCAGTGGTGGCTTTGTGGAATTGGCATGTCCTTTAGGAACATTTATCCCCTGCCTTTCTATTGATAGGTTTGTCCTTCACTGATAGTTTTTGAAATGTAAGTCATATTTTGTCACTCTGCTGCTTAAAATTCACCAGTAAGTGCTGCCCAGTATAACTTTCAGTGTAGATAGAAATGTTTTATATATGCAAGGTTCAATATGGTAGCCAATAGCCATATGTGGACATTGAGCACTTGAAACATGGTTGATGCAACTGAAGAGCTGAATTTTAAATTTTAAATAAACTCAAATAGCCTGGCTGATAGTATATTGGAAAACACAGTTCCATTGGCATCCCTTCATTCTTACAATAGAATCCAAAGTCCTAATCAAGACTTTCTATGATTTGGCTCTTGTTTATCTCAATAGCTTCATCTCATACCATTATTTCTCTTGGTTTAGCCACACTGGCTTCCTTTCTGCTGCTGGAAAACACCAAGCCCTTTTTAAACTCAAGGCCTTTGCTGATGCTGTCTACCTGTTTTTTAAAATATGTTTTTATTGATTTCAGAGAGTGAAAGGAAGAGAGAGAAAGGGATAGAAACACCAGTGATGACAGAGAATCATTAATTGGCTATTTTTTGCATGCCCCCTACTTGAGATCAAACTCATGACTCAGGCATATGCCCTGACCAGGAATCAAACCATTGACTTCTAGGTTCATAGGTTGATATTCAACAACTAAGCTACACAAGCCAGGCTATTTTATTTTTTAAATACAGTTTTATCCCGTGCTTAGAAAATCTGGTGTGATATAGAAATATACATCTATAAATTATGAAAGGATTCATCTTTCTATAGCAAATTATATTTTTAAATATAGTTTTATTGATTTTTTACACAAAGGAAGGGACAGGGATACAGAGTTACAAACATTGATGAGAGAGGAACATCAATCAGCTGTTTCCAGCACACCTCCTACTGGGGATGTGCCCACAACCAAAGTACATGCCCTTGACCAGAATCGAACCCGGGACCCTTGAATCAGCAGGCCTACACTCCATCTACTGTACCAAACCAGCCAGGACTCAAATTTGTTCTTTATTTTGTTTAGTTGTTTGTTTGTTTGTTTGTTTTTAAACTGTAATTTTTATTTATTTTTTTAAAATTCTTTATTGTTGAAAGTATTACATATGTCTCCTTTTTCCTCATTGACCACTCTCCACCCGCTCCCACACACCAGCATAGGCCCTCATCCCTGCTACTGTCTGTGTCCATTAGTTATGCTCATATGCATGCAAATAAGTCCTTTAATTGATCTCTTACTCACCTCCTTCCATCCTTTCCTGACTTCCTTCTGAGGCTTGATGGTCTGATCAATGCTTCTATGTCTCTGGATCTGTTTTTGTTCATCAGTTTATGTTGTTCATTACTATATTCCACAAATGAGTGAGATCATGTGATATTTATCTTTCTCCAACTGACTTTTTCACTTAGCATAATGATCTTCATCTCCAATCATGCTGTTACAAATGATGAGTTATTTCTTTTTTTATAGCAGCATAGTATTCCATTGTGTAGATGTAGATATACTACAGTTCTTTAATCCACTTATCTGTTGATGGCACTTAGTCTGTTTCAATCTGATTTATTGTACTTTGTGCTGCTATGAACATAGGGGTGCATATATTCTTTCTGATTGGTGATTCGGATTTCTTCGGATATATTACTAGAAGTGGGATTACTGGGTCAAATGGAAGTTCCATTTTTAGTTTTTTGAGGAAACTCCATACTGATCACCACAGTGACTGCACCAGTCTGCATTCCCACCAGCAGTGCAGCAGTGCAAGAGGGTTCCTTTTTCTCCACTTCTTTGCCAGCACTTCCATGGTTGATTTGTAGATGATAGCCATTCTGACAGATACTTCATTGTTGTTTTGATTTGCATCTCTCGGATGATTATAGAGACGTTGAGAATTTTTTCATATGTCTCTTGGCCTTCTGTATGTTCACTTTGAAAAAATATCTGTTTAGGTCCTTAGCCTATTTTTTTATTGGATTGTTTACCTTCCTTTTGTTAAGATGTACGAGTTCCCTCTAAATTCTGGAGATTAGGCCCTTATCAGATTTAACATTGGCAAATATGTTCTCCCATGCAGCGATCTCTCTTGTTGTTTTGTTGATGGTTTCTTTTTCTGTGTGGAAGCTTTTTATTTTGATGTAGTCCCATTTGTTTATTTTATCCTTAGTTTCCATTGTCCTAGGAGCTGTATTGGTAAAGATGTTGTTATGGGATATGTCTGTTATTGTGCTGCCTTTGGATATTTTCCCCATCTTTTAGTATTTTTCAAATAAATGTTAATGGATATATATTATTTTTTAAATAAAATAAAATAAATTTTATTTATGAGTATTAATAATATGAAAATGCACCAACTTTTAAGGTAGTGAAGATAATGGACTCAGATGTGACCTTTCCTTTATTTTTTAATATTTACATTTCAACATTGAATACATATTACATATATTTTTTTATTAATGTGTTACATGTGTACATATCTTCCCCGCCATCCACTCCCATGCATACCCTAACCCCCTAGTGTCTTGCATCCATTGGTTATGCTTATATAAGTTGTATAAGTTGCCTGTATACAAGTCCTTCAGTTGATCTCTTATCTACCCCATCTCTCTCTAACCTTCCCCACTGTAATTTGACATTCTTTTTGATGCTTTACTGCCTCTGTATTTTTTTGTTTATCAGTTTATAATGTTCTTTATTATCTATAAATGAGTGAGATTATGTGGTATTTTTCTTTCATTGACTGGCTTATGTCACTTAGCATAATGTTCTCCAGGTCTATCCAGGTTGCTGCAAATGGTAAGAATTCCTTATTTTTTATGGCAGCATACTATTCCATTGTGTAGTTGTACCATAGTTTTCTGATCCATTCATCTGCTGACAGGCACATATGCTATTTCGAATCTTAGCTATTGTAAATTGTGCTGCTATGAACAGAGGGGTGCATATATCCTTTCTGATTGATGTTTTTAGTTTCTTAGGATATATTCCTAGAAGTGGGATTACTGAATCAAATGGGAGTTCGTTCCATTTTTAGTTTTTTGAGGAAACTCCATACTGTTCTCCACAGTGGCTGCACCAGTCTGCATTCCCACCAGCAGTGCATGAGGGTTTCTTTTTCTCCGAATCCTCGCCAACACTTGTCGTTTGTTGATTTGTTGATGATTGCCGTTCTGACAGGTGTGAGATGGTATCTCATTTTGATTTGCATCTTTCAGATAATTAGTGACTTTGAGCATCTTTTCATGTGTCTCTTGGCCTTCTGTCTTTTATTGAACAGGTTCTATTTAGGTCCGTTGCCCATTTTGGGGGGATCATTTATCTTCCTTTTATTAAGTTACCTGTAGATGTTGGAGATTAAAACTTTATTAATGATAACATTTGCAAATACGCTTTCCCTTGCAGTGATCTTTCTTGTTGTTTTCTTGATGGTTTCCTTTGCTGTGCAAAAGCTTTTTATTTTGCTGTAGTCCCATTTGTTTATTTTCTCTTCAGCTTCCATTGCCCTTGGAGCAGTATCAGTGAAGAAGTTCTTTCCACATATGTCTGAGATTTTGCTGCCCATGAATTCCTCTATTATTTTTATGGTTTCCCATCTAATGTTTAAGTCCTGTATCCATTTGGAGTTTATTTTTGTGTGTGGTGTAAGTTGGTGGTTTAGTTTCATTTTTTTTGTATGTATCTGTCCAATTTTCCCAACACCATTTATTGAAGAGACTATCTTGACTCCTTTGTATTTTCATACTTTTTTGGTCAAATATTAATTGAGCATAGTGGTTTGGGTTGATATCTGGGTTCTCTATTCTGTTGCATTGGCCTATAAGTCTATTCTTGTGCCAATACCAGACTGTTTTGAGAATAGTTGCTTTGTAATACAA